>HF970719.1:162210-174157 GCA_000604205.2 Neurospora africana FGSC 1740
CTACGGCGACCCTGAGGGTCCTGGTGCCGAGCCAACACCAACCGATCTCATGATCAGATTCAGAGAAGCATACCACGGGCTTGATATAAGCAAGGACCCAGAAGTCTTGTTCCTCAAAGCACAACGCACGGAACGGGCTAGGGAAAAGCTTCGTCAGGCTGTTACCAAGAAGGACACGCTCGCCCAGAAAGAATTGAGAGGCGTTTACAACAGGGCCCTCCTTGTGTGTCGGGAAGTTGGGCCATGGGCGGCAGACTATTACCTCTCAGTAGCAATTTCCCAAATATTGGGCGAACTGGAGCGTGAACCTCCAGCCCACTTCCGATACATGGGCGAGGCATTAGTATCTATCCCCATTCCGGCTATTTCGGAAGAGCCCATCCAGCTCTCCCCGAAAGTCCAAACCTTGCTGCAAGTTCTTGCTTCCCATCAGCAGGACCCGGTTGGTATTGTCTTCGTCCAGGAGAGAGTAATGGTCAGCATTGTAACGCATGTCATATCCACCCATCCGCTAACCAAGGACCGTTACCGCACTGCTTCCATGATTGGCACTGCTAGAGCGCCAGGAAAGACGAGGAATTACAAGGACATGACGAAAAGGGAGGACATGACATCCCTCGAAGGATTTCGCGAAGGCCGCTTTAATTTACTTGTCGCGACGAGTGTCCTTGAGGAGGGCATCGATGTTCCTATTTGCAATCTCGTCATCTGCTTTGACGAACCACTAAACATCAAGTCCTTCCTTCAGCGTCGCGGAAGGGCAAGAAAGGGAAGCTCCACTCTCTATCTTATGGTTCAAGACGCCTCTGACCAGTCCGCAACTGACTGGCGTGATCTGGAACGGCTGATGAAAGAGAAGTACGAGGACGAGATGCGTCAAACCGAACAACTCGAGTTGGTCGATGATCCGAGAGTTGGCGGCTATCCAGTTCTGGAAGTCGAGAGTACTGGCGCTCGCATGACTATCAGAGATGTCAGACCCCATCTCAATCACTTTTGCGCAAAGGTCTCGTCAAGATCCCGACATCTCCAGAAGGAACCGTACTTCGTCATTCGTAAAGTCTGTTCGGACCCAGCATCGCCTGACCGACGGACATTGCTCAAGGCAACTGTTCTTCTGCCGGCATCTGTTGCCCCTGATTTACGCCGCCACGAAAGTCTTTGGACTTGGACGTCGGAGAGGCTCGCAACAATGGATGCCTCATTTCAGGCATATAAAGCTCTTTACAACGCAGGATTAGTCAATGATCATTTGCTGCCTACAAAGGTATCTGACTTCCTGACCGAGGTTGGGTACGACCCGGGTCATATTTGGGTCAAGACACAATTTGACCCTTGGCCAGAGGTAGCTCATGCCTGGCAAGAGGGTTCGTCCCTGTACAGTCGTCGCCTGACAATTCTGGTTCCAGGTGTGGAATCACCCCTCGAATTCGAGTTTATACTCCCCGTGCCAGTTCCTTACATGGCGCCTCTGAAGCTGTGGTGGAATTCCACTTCTGCTTTGACGCTCATCACCGATCCAGAGATGCAGGAATTCCGCAAACAAGAAGTAGCCAGTGCTGGGCCAGACCATTCACATGCTTTGCTCGCCATGGCTTTTGCACATCGATTCCCACTCAAGGGCAGGCAATATCCGATTCGCCTTGTATCAACCCAGAGGAAACTTGACGTCGATGAAATTGCAGCTCTCGAGTTTGACCCTCGGCTGTATGAAAGCTTCCCTCAGCCTCCTCTTGTGAGGCTCGTAGGTGGGAAAGTGCCGTTCTTCGTCACCGAGGTCCTGCCCTCCAAGCCACCGGTCGAGCTCATATTTAAGCCAAGTTCAGATCATGCAGACCTTCCAGAGAACGTTCCATACGTGGTTTACAAGCCCATCGGCAAAGCCGTGGGTCAGTTTATTCCACCTGATGCAGCTCCAGATCATGAAAATTGGACCCCGAAGAACGGAAAACTGTACCAAAAGGTCCTTCCTTCCACACGCATTCGGATGGATGACTTCCCGGCCGTGTTCGCCCAGGTGGGTGCGGTCATCCCAACTTTCACAAGGGCAGTGGAAATGAGTTTAGTAGCCGCGGACCTGATGTACAATCGTCTGGGTTGTCTGCAACTTGATAACCTGCCTCTCGTTACTACCGCACTTATTAGCAGTGGGTCTCGAGCCGCGACCAACTACGAAAGATTGGAGTTTATCGGTGATACAATCTTAAAGTTCTGCGCCTGCCTCAATGCTTCGGCGTTATGTAAGTTCTTCTTACAAGACCTCTCACAGCAGCTACTCACCATAACATAGTTCCAAACCACCATGAAAGGTTGCTCTCCCAATGGAAAGACAAGCTCGTGAACAACGTGCGACTCTGTCGGGCATCTGTCGATTTTGGCCTTGACGAGTACATTATCCACTCTGTGACCTCGAAGAAGTGGCGACCCAAGTTTGTCGAGGATTATCTAGATGAGATGAAGTCCCCGGAATCGGCAGAAACCCGTCAATTGAGCTCCAAGATGGTAGCCGATGTTGTCGAGTCCCTCATCGGTGCCGCATACATGTGTGGGGGCATGTCAAAGGCACTCGAGTGCATCGCCCTTCTCATCCCCACTTCCAAGTCCAGCAAGTTCAAGTGGCAGGACATTGGTCTTAGTCGTGCCCAGCTTTTTGAGCTTGCTCCCAATGATGTCATCCTCCCCAAGCAATTAGAGCCTCTAGAGAAGGCCATGGGCTACACTTTTACCAAAAAGTCACTCCTCATCGAGGCCATGACGCACCCGTCCTGCCCAGGTCTCGGCAGCAACGACTCCTGCTACGAACGCCTCGAGTTCCTCGGCGACGCCATCCTCGACGTCATCGTCGTCAAGCGTCTCACGGCCGAGACGGGCCCCAACGAGCTCGCGCACAACGACATGCACGAGTACCTATCCTCCGTTGTCACCGCCGACATCATGGCTTTCCTGGCCATGGAGTGGGTCATCATTCAGACGGACATCTACAAGATCGACCCTGCCAAGCTGGACGCCCTCGACCACGTTCCATTCTCCGAGAGCAAGATTACACCTGCGAGCCTTGTCTCCCACAAGGAGGACTGGCCCTTCTGGCGGTTCATGCGCCACAACTCGCAACACGTCACGCCCACCCAGACCACCACCAAAGAACGCTACCTCGCCCTCAGAGATGACATTCGCGATGCGATATGGAAGCAGAACAAGCTGCCGTGGGCCTTGCTGGCGCGCATGGGGCCCCAAAAGTTCTACTCGGACATCGTCGAGTCACTCATCGGAGCCGTGTGGGTCGACTCCGGCTCATGGGAAGCATGCGAGCACGTGCTGAACCAAATGGGGCTCTTGCCTCTGCTGGACCACTTACTCAAAACAAAGGCGCATGTGATGCATCCCAATGTTGAGCTGCACATGCTGGCGCCCCCGAACAAGCGGGAGACGCGCACCGAGTTTGTGATAATTTCCAACAAGAGGGGAATTATTAGCTGCGGGACGGAGTTTCAGGATGAGCCGAGTGCTGTCGATGATGGGCTTGTGACGATACAACCATATGAGGACGTTCCGACAGAGGGCGAGGTATTTTCTTGCAAGCTCTTTGTTGGAGGGAAGCAGGTGGCTGACGTGACGGGTGCGTGGACGAAGGAGGAGGCCAGGGTGACGGCGGCGGAGAAGGGGTGTTTGGTGATCAAAGCGGAGAGGAAGGCTGAGAAGAACGCCGCGGATGGCGCTGCTGCGAATGATGGAGACAATGCGGAGAGCGGTGAAAGGGAAGAGGTCCCTGATCGCCATGATGCGGATGGGGATACGGTCATGCACTAGAAGAGCCCAGAGACGGTCCCTATTTCGGTCACGGGCGGGAAAACGGATGAGGAGATGGTGATGACCCAGTGCATATTCACAATACTTTCATTAAGGTAGGTTCTCGGATATATCTGCGTTTTGATTATTTCCGTAGCGGACTGGAATACTTAACTTTCACAGTACACCTCAATAAAAAGATACCTTAGTTTTTGGAGTGTAGAGAAGAGTTTCTTAGTCCTTGCAAGAATACCGACATGTTACCAAATTGCATTACCGGATAAAGCAACGGAACTGAAAAAGCTCAACATGATAGCAAATGCCTCTAATCCCTTTCCTCCCATGACATCTATGACTACCTAGCACGATGAGACCTGCCTAACCATGGACAAATAAATTGACACACCACGCTCCTTTCACTACCTTATACCATTATCATGTCAAACACATCCCACATCCCACATATCTTCACAAGGACTGTACTCACTTAGCAGGCCTTCCCCTCCCTTTAGCCGCAGGCTTCTTTGCCCCGGCATCCTCGTCATCGTCCTCATCCTCATCAGCATCTTTCTTCGCCTTCTTCTTGCTAGCTGCGGTGGTACTCTTCTTCGCGGAAGTCTTCTTCGCCTTAGGCTGCTTGATATACTTATCCTTGGTGATATCCACATCATCTTCATCATCTACTTCAGCGGCATCATCAACAAGGGCGGCGGCATCGCCCTCGTCGTCTTCTTCGATGGCTTCCTCCAGGTCGGGAACGTCCTTGGTGAGTTTCGTGGGGGCGAGGACGCTGCTGGCTTTGATGAAGGGGACGGGGTGGGAGGCTGCGTTGTAACTGTTTGGGGGAGGAGAGGTTAGTTAGACGAAGTTGGATATGGGGATGAGGAAATGGGAGAAAAGATAACTCACATCCTCGTAAAAGCAGCCTTGGTCTGCGACTCAATATTCACCGTCTCCTCCGCCATATGACCCAATCCCAACTCCTTGATCGAGTCAAAGTCCTCTCTCGTCAGGTAGTAGCTATCCATCAGATCGATGACTTCGGGCACGCAATCTTTGCCCTCCACCTCGAGACGCTTGATGAGCTTGTCCCACAGCACAGGCATGTACTGCTGGCGAATTTCCCGGGCGTCGCCCGAGGACTTGAGGCGCATGTGGGCGTGGATCTCGCGGTTGAAGCGGCTGAGCTTGCCGTATTTGCTGTTGTTGCCGAGCCAGGAAGTAAACTGGGCCTGTCCGCCGAACTGGCCGGCGATGAGACTGGAGGGGCGGACGGTACTGAAGACGGCGTGCGTGGGCATCAAGCTCCATTGTTGCTGGGGGCCGTGGATCATGCGGTCGACCAGATCACCGTCGCTGATGCTTTCAGCTGCTTGGTCGACAAGTTCGAGGTACTTGAGGTTCTGTTCTCTTGGGGTGTAGCCCTTTTGGTTCAAGACCATGGGCCTGGAACGGAGGTAATTCTCCTGGATCATGAGGTAGGAGAATTCGTGATCGTTGAAGTACAGCTCGATTTTGTCGTTCAAAGTTGCCGTGCTAGAAGGGGCAAACATGCCACCACCGATCAGTCTCTGGCAGATATCCCAGGGCTTGAGGATGACGTGCTTCTCCCAGGCCTTGCTCATTTGCTTGCTTTGATTGAAGTCCATGGTGGCCTGATCCAGCTTCGCTGTCGAGACCATGTTGATAATCTGCCGAATGTCCTTTCCACTGCCTTCGATAAGAGCATTGACGACTGGTGGTGGAATCTTGAGGCCTTCTCTGTGGCAGATAGTCATGATACGGGAGCGGATCTGGTCGACCGTAGGACGCTGGAACTTGATATCAAAGGCGACATGATCGAAAGGCTTCATCTTTGGCAGTCTGCGCTCGTTGCAAATCAAGATGAGAGGCACCTCGGTCTTCCTGCAGAACTTGGCAAGGGCGCCAACACCGCCACGATCACCAGCAGACATACCGTCGACCTCGTCCATGACAAGAACGATCTTCTTCTTGCCAGCATCAACCTGCTTGCCATCTCCAGCAAAGAAACCTAGAAGAGAAGTGTTGGTCATGACATCGCTGACACCATTTTCGACAAGCTTTTTGCTGCGAGTGTCACTGGCGTTGCTCTCAATCACGTCGTAGCCCTCCAGCTTCGCAGCAAGATGGGCTGCGGTTGTCTTGCCGATACCAGGAGGACCAGAGATGATGATGGCACGGTATCCACCCGAACCATCGGCGCCTCTCTTTTGGAAGTTATACTTTTTGGACTTGGGCCAGTTTTTAAGCCAGTTTTGAATCTTCTCCACGTTGGCTTTGTTGCCGCAGATCTGGTTCAACGCTGTGGGGGCATACTTTGTTGTCCAAAGCTGTGACAACTGTTTGGGCGGGGCAGGGGCGGGACCAGAAACACCGCGAGCAGCAGCGGCCTTCTTGGCCTCTTTCTCAGCTTCCAGTCTCCGAGCCTTCTCTTCGCGATCTAATCTCTCGGCTTCTTCACGCACCTTCCTCTCTTCTTCCTCTCGCTTCTCCTTGGCCTTCTCCGCCCCCTTTCCGGTGCCACCACCGGGGGGCATAGTCCTGATAAGGTAAAACAGGCCTTCCTCGTCGATGGTCTTGATACCATGCTCTTTGATCTTTCTCAGCTTGCTTGGTCCTGCATCGTCGCCGAGAACGACGAAATCGGTTTTGCTGGACGGCGCTCCTGTGACCTTGCCACCATAGCGCTTGACGAGTGCTTGGGCGTCCTCACGCGCGATAGTCTTGAGCAGGCCGGTGAACACAAATGTCTTGCCCGCCAGACAATCAATCTCACCCTCAGGAATCTCAGCAGTGCCCGCCATGGGGGGTGGGCCCGCATTTCCACCTCCTGCGCCCTTACTCTTCCAGTCGAACTTGAAGTTAGGATCCTTGGGAGGAGCATCTGGTGCTTCGATTGTTGGGATATTGTCGAGGATCTTCTTGACGTCCTCGGATTCTTCAACCGCCGCATCCTTCTTTGCCCTTGGCGCACGGGGCTTAGCGGGGGCTGCTTTCTTCGCTGGCTTGACTTTTTCTTCCTCTTCGTCTTCCTCGTCACTTATGACAACCGGTGATTTCCGCTTCCCCGCCGTAGTTGCGGTTTTCTTGGTCGCTTTGCTGGGTGCTGGCTTCAGGTCTCCATCGTCGGGTTCGGCTGCTATTGCCTTTTTGGCGCGAGATGCAATACGCTTGGGCTTGGGGAGGCGCTCCTCGTCACTGTCCTCCTCAGCATAATCATCATCCTTTTTCCTCTTGTTGCCGCCCCTGACTTCTGCCGCAAAGATGTCATCACCAGCATCGTCGTCGTCGTCCATGTAGGCATCACCATCCTCGTCTTTGTCGTACTTCTTGTAGGCCGTCGTGGGTTTCTTCGTGGTCGAGGTCTTTTTTGTCGTCTTGGGAGGTTCTGGTGCTTTGGTAGCTGGAGTGGCTTTTTTCCGGGGGCTTGTTCGAAGCGCAACTTTGGGTTCTTCTGGCTCGGACTTTGCTGTTGTCTTTTTCGGGGTTGACTGGGAGGAAGCAGCTGTCTTCGTCTTCGAGGTTGCAAAGTACTTGGCAGCATCGGTTTCAACTCCTTTTACGGGTTCTCTGGAAACTCTGTCAGCTGGAGTAATGTAAAAACGGAATTGAAAAGTATTTCATGGAATACTCACGCTGCTTTCTTCTTTGGCGCGGTCTTGGTTGGCTTCTTGATCCTAAAAATGCTGGTTAGATGCTAGTTCTAACAAATGGATAACTTTCACTGCGCTTACTCGACAACGTCATCATCTTCGCTATCCTCAACAACCTTTCTCGGTCCTACGACAAGATTGTTAGTCTGGTGATAAGCTCCTAGTGGCGATCACAGTTCAAGCTTACTGCCCCGGGCCTTCTTCTCCTCGTCCTTCTTGGGTGCTGGCGTTGCAGGCTTAGCAAGCGGCGCGCCACCTTTTGGGCCAAAAAACGAGCGAATGTCGGCGGGCATGATGGGCTTTGTGAAGAGACCAAAATGGAGGTGGTTTAATGTCGAAAAGTTGGGGAGATGCAGCAATCAGATGACAGCAGCTGGCATCTTATAGCACAGCACACTGGCGATGAACTGGCGGAGTGGTGAACTTGGGTTGTCCAGGCAGCTGTCCTTCTGCCTAATGATTATCGTTGAATAGAAGGGTAAAGAGCTAACTAGTCAACTCTTGTCCCTTGTTAGGAAGTTACAATCGAATAAGTGAGACGCGACTGGAAGGTGAAATGGATGACGCGAGTCCCGTGTTCTGCTCCCTGTCGCGACCGGTGGGGCATAGTTGTACAAGAATTAGGCTGCTAGCTGCCTTGTGCGACGACTGCGCAGATGCATTTTCTGTGATGAGCTTAATTGAATTCCGTTCCGCAAGCTCTGCCCGGCTGTGTCCGGCAAATTCCCGGCCGGCACCGACACTTTTTGGTGGGTCACAATTTTTGGAGTGCCGTCCGTGCCCCGTCCGCGCCCGCAGCAGCACCTTTGCAGTTGGTCGCTCTGCCCGGTCCCCGTCTCTGTGCGCGCGCTGCTTCGGGGAATCCGTATCAATCGTCGTCGGCGACCGGCATCCAATTGGACCCTCCCTCCGTCCTCCGTCCACCACTCGTCCCCGGTCCGGTCCACCCCAAACCCTCCAACACAATGAAGCACAGCGCTTCCTCGGCGCTCCTCAGCGCCTTCCAGGGCCTCAGGATATCCTCGTCGGCGACTCCCTTCCGCGCCGCCTCCCTCGCGACCTCTGCCGTCCGCCGCCCGATTGCGCCGACCCCCGTTTCCGTCGCCTCCCATGTCCGCCTATTCTCCGCGACCGCCGTCCAGGCCGGCTCGTGGCTCGAGCCCAACCTCAACAGAAAGAAGAAGATGATGAAGGGAAGACCCAGAGTGCCGACCGGTGGTTCGACCAAGGGAACAACAGTGGTGTGGGGCGATTACGGCCTGCGCATGCGCGATCACCACCGCAGAATTAGCGCCCAACAACTCAAGCTTGCCGAGGACACTATCAAGCAGAGGTTACGTGGTCAGAAGTACCGCCTGTACAAGCGCGTTGCTTGTAACGTCGGTGTGTACGTGAGCGGTAACGAGGTGAGTGACGGAACAACCCTACATCCCGAAAATGTCGGATTACAACTGTTAGGGGACACCATGCTCACATGCATTTCCGGTATAGATGCGTATGGGTAAGGGTAAGGGTTCGTTCGACCACTGGGCGGCCAGAGTTGCCGTCAACCAGATTATCTTCGAGATCAGGGGACAACTGCACGAACAGGTCATCCGCGATGCCTTCCGTTTGGCCGGACACAAACTTCCAGGTATAAAGGCGCATGCTGGTCCATGTCTTTGCGAGTTTGAGACCACTAGAATACTGACAAGTTATAGGTCTCTATGAGTTCGTGAAGAAAGGTGACCCACCAGTGGTTGGTATCACCAAGTTGGAGGATGGCCTCACAGTGGAGGACCTCAAGAACCCAAGGAAGAAGCTCTTGACGCCAGATATCACCCCGAGTGCTGCGAGCACATCAAGCACTGCTGCTCCTCCGTCGTAGAGGTGGAGAACTTTGAGCCTATCAAATTGTAACATTATGTAGAACAACAGAAGGGCCAATGTGGAAAAGAGCGTTGCCATGGCCGTTTCATGATTAATGATGACTACGCGGCGTGGATCACTACATGGGCAGCAATGCTCTGTTGGGATAGTGAAATACTAGTGAGATTGTGACTATAGGTTAGACGGATGATGGTCTGCCTGGATGAGTCGGGGCACCCAAAGGACTCAATGAGCAATGGCGGCTTCCTAGACATGGTCTTTCAACCATGACATGGAGGTTTTACATAACCGTCCACAAACGATGTAGTATCTAGGATCAGACGTTACATAACTCAAAACAAGTAACGATAGCTGCTTACTGTGTGGCATAGCAACTGTCTGCCTGTATAAGCGGGCAATATGGTCCGTGCGGCCCTCCCCTGTCGTCTGTTAATTGATTTTCTGGACGGCGCGTCAACTCAACGCGTCTCCCGTGCATCTCCAATTCAGCATTTCCTTCCTTCGCCAACCCATCTACCCTTTACGCAATAACACCACACCAAGATGGCGCTTATTGTTGACAAGCACAGGCCGAGGTCTCTTGATGCCCTCACATATCATCCCGATTTGTCGGAGAGGTTACGGTCACTCGTAAGCAAACCATCTCGTTCCCTCTTGCGAAAGAAGCTCCCCGCTGATGACGTTTTTAGGCGCAAAGCGGTGATTTCCCCCACCTCCTCGTCTACGGTCCTTCCGGCGCAGGAAAGAAGACCCGAATTGTTGCTACCCTAAAGGAGTTATACGGCCCAGGTGTAGAGAAGATCAAGATCGACGCCCGTGTCTTCCAAACCAGCAGCAACCGCAAGCTCGAGTTCAACATTGTGGCATCAGTGTACCACCTCGAAATCACCCCGTCCGATGTCGGCAACTATGACCGAGTAGTGGTCCAGGACCTCCTCAAGGAGGTCGCGCAAACACAACAAGTAGATCAGTCGGCGAAGCAGAGGTTCAAGGTGGTGGTCATCAATGAGGCCGACCACCTCACCAGAGACGCCCAGGCCGCCCTCCGTCGGACCATGGAGAAGTACTCGCCCAATCTACGCCTAATCCTCCTCGCCAACTCGACAGCCAACATTATCGCACCCATCCGATCACGATGCCTGCTCGTGCGGGTAGCGGCTCCGACACACGAAGAGATCTGCGACGTCCTTGCTTCGTCGGCGAAGAAGGAAGGCTGGCCGGTTGTCAAGGGTCTACACCAGAGGATAGCTGAGGAGAGCGGAAGGAATCTTCGCAGAGCACTGTTGATGTACGAGGCGGTACATGCGCAAAAGTGAGTAACTCGTCCTATCTTCAAGCTCCATATCACGACTTGAGATTACTAACACTATCCGCCGCAACAGTGAGAAAGTCACAGATACCACCCCCATACCACCCCCGGACTGGGAGGCTCTCATCGGGCAAATCGCCAAGGAGATCATGGAGGAGCATACACCAGCACGAATCCTCCAAGTCCGAGCGAAGCTTTACGACCTGTTGACGCACTGTATCCCTGCGACGACGATCATGAAGACGCTCACGTTCAAACTCATCCCCCTGATCGACGACGCACTGAAAGCGGATGTAATCTACTGGTCCGCCTTCTATGAACATCGCATCAAGACGGGCACCAAGGTCATTTTCCACCTGGAGGCGTTTGTGGCAAAGTTTATGAGGATATTCGAGATGTATCTGATGAGCATGGACTTGTGATCCGGGGTCTCTGTTTCGATCTCAAAATGGGCATTTTGGCGTTGGGGGAAGGGGGCATTGGCGTCGTGTGACAGCTAGAATTAGTAGGGATTTGTTTGGCGAATTATGACGGTTAGTGCACACCTACAGGCATGAAGGGATAATACGGACTTGCTCTAGTCAGGTGTGTGGTGCATTGTAAGCTCAAGTGCCGAAGTTGTAGAAGATAGTTCATGTGCTTGATTCATGGACGGTCTCATCTTGTAGGCTTCCATTGCGTTGCTCGTCTTTATACCTCGAGGGTACCTCTTGTGGCTGGAGGTACAAAGCTGTAAGGGTGAGTGCAGTGGCTTCAAGCCCGTTCAAAGTTCTGTGCTTCCGCTTTTGATCACCCTCCGATTCTCGCCAATTGTCTTCCAAAAGGGAGTCGAGATTGGACATTCGGAAGGACTTCAGGCTGGATCGACGGTATGGAGATGTTCCAGAGAGAAGCAAGGAACAAACTAGGTCGCCAGGGGACACCATGCTCCGAAGCTTTTTGCGCCATCTAATTGGGTAAAACGGCCAATTTAGCCCCATGCACGACGACCGTTCCCGCGAGCAGGGCGTCTGGGCGTTCAGGGCCCGGGGGCACCGCAGCCACCAGCGGACACTCTAAAGCCGATCACTCCCGTCTTGTCCAAATCGCGTTCGTGTCCTTTTGGGGAACAGACACCAGTGAGGCCAACTCTCCACAGGCTCACGCAGGAGGTCAGCACAGGACGCCCGGCCGTTGTCAGTCCACTGAAGTCTCACTGAAATCCATTATCCGAACGGAATCTCCATCATCGGCATCATTCGTCCTCCACACCGCAACCCACACAACCACAACCACAACCACAACAACAACAACAACAACAACAACAACA
>HF970720.1:0-10738 GCA_000604205.2 Neurospora africana FGSC 1740
TGTGGTCTGCCGGTTGAGTGGGGACAGGGCTTGCGGGGAGGACGGGTTGCATTGGTTTGGAGGGTTGGGAGGGACATGCTGGGTGAAGAGGACGGGATAAGATGGGATGGGGGTAGTTGCGTTTAGTTTTGAGAGAAACAATGGCTTGTTGTAAGAAACATGGGCTTGTAACCGGTGGGAAGATTTTGCAGCTTGAGAAAGTTTGCTCTGTGAAGGGTTAGTATATATGTATGACCTTCGTCCTTCTTCCTGATGAACAGTCCAAGTTGTTGTTGTTTCGTGGACAAAATGTTGTTGTCTCGTTGCCGCTTTGTCCACGAAACAACAAACAAAAGCATTGTGGTACGGGCAGCTTCAGGGTCTGGAAGTCCATCAGTGTCCTTTGAGCGTTGACAATGTCCATGTATGAATCGAGACAAAGAACAAGGGGTTAGTATCCCTCCAGTCTTTTCTAGCAATCCATATCCGTTCTGTTCTGTCACGTTCGAATTCTAAGCCGTCTGAACCATGAACAATACAACCATAATCGCAGCTTCACACCAACCGAAAGAAGCCTTCATTTTTTTTGGTGGATCTTAACCACCATAACTGTTTACCTGACAGACTTGGCAGCCTTAACAAAGTCCCTAATCTTCTCCAAGCTTTGTTTGCCTCCCTCCTCAACACCGCTGCTCACATCGACACCAATCACCCTCTCACCCAGAGCCCCCAAAGACTTCACCGTCTCGACAACATTGCTAGGCTCCAGTCCACCCGCAAGCAGAACAGTAACCTGTTCATCCTTCTCCAACTCCTTCTTGACAGACTCCAAGTCCAACAACGTGCCGGACCCGGCGCCCGAATCCAACAGGGGCACGGCATGGTACCCACGGGTCGCAAGACCGACCTGGCCGGGCTTGAACTTGCGGATAACGGGGACTGGGATAAGGTTGGCCCACTCGAGCGGCTCGTCACCGTGGAGCTGGACGATATCGAGATCATAGAGATGCTGCTTCTCGAGGACCTCTTCAAGGGGCTGGTTCATGAAGACGCCAACCAAGAGAGGCCCCCGCTTGCGGATGATCTCGGCGTTGATGTTGAAAAAGTCCCTTGCGGACTTGGAGGCTTGCGAGGAGGCCTCAGTAGATCCGGTCTTCTTGCTCATGTGTACGGCCTGGGAGATGGAGAGGGCGGTCTCATGGTCGACGCAGCGCTTGGTGCCCGGCACGAGAATCATGCCCACGAGATCGGCACCGGCCTTGATGGCTTCCGTGGCGGCCTCGGCGGAACGGGTGCCGCAGATTTTGACAAGGAGCGGCTCGGCAGCGGACTTGGGCGCGGGGCCCGTCAAGCCGGCGCAGAGCTCACGGATGAACTGGGTGGCGTCAGGGGCACGCATGATGGCCTCGCCTACAAGAATGCCGTTGACACCATCGCGCTTGCAGTCGAGAACATCCTGGTGAGTGTTGATGCCGCTGAGAGCGCAGAGGAAGGTGTCGCTGGGGACCATGCTACGGAGACGGCCGGTAGTGCCGAGGTCGACTTCGAAGCTCTCGAGGTTGCGGTTGTTGACGCCGATGACCTTGGCGCCGAGCTTGATGGCCGTGGCCATCTCCTCGGTGTTCTGGACTTCGACGAGGGGCTCCATGCCGAGAGAAAGGGAGTACTTGTATAGGTGCTCGAGGAGCTCATACTCGAGCATCTTGACAATAAGAAGAACGGTGTCAGCACCAGCGAGTCTGGCTTCGAGGATCTGGTACTCGTCGAAGATGAACTCCTTGCGGAGGACGGCGGGCCGGTTGGGCATGCCGTTAAGGACCTGGCGGACAGCACGGAGGTCATCGATGCTGCCCTTGAACCACTCTGGCTCGGTCAGGACCGAGATGACACTCGCGCCGGCGAGCGCATACTTGCGGGCTTGCGACGGAGCGTCGATATCAAGTGCAAAGACACCCTTGGAGGGAGATGCCCTCTTGATCTCGGCACAAAGAGCGACATCAAAGGGGGAATTGCGAAGACGGTCGACAAGGGAGATCTGAGGAGGAGCAATGCTCAGGTTGTAAGCGGCTTGAAGATCGGAAGGTCGCTGGGAAGGAATCTGCTTCTGAACATCCACAGCAGCCTTGCGATGAGCGTAGATCTTTTGGAGGATGTTGCTCTTCTTGGGCGTGGAAGTGTCGGACTTTGTGTTGGCGGCCTTTGCCTGAGCGGCCTTTTGCAACCTCTCGTTCTCCGCCCAAGTGCCTCCCTGCATGTGAAGGAAGTTCCGGAACATGCCACGACCCTCGGCGGACAGAATGCTCTCCGGGTGGAACTGAACACCCTCAATGGTGTACTCCTTGTGGCGGACGCCCATGATAACACCCTTGGAACCATCCTCCTTGGCAATCCAAGAAGTGACCTCCAAGCACTCGGGAAGGGTAACGTGAGTACCGGCAAGAGAGTGGTATCTCGTCACTGGAAGATCCTGGGACAGACCGGCATATGCGCCCTTGCCGTCGTGGCACAGAGGAGAGGTCTTTCCGTGAAGAATCTCACCGGCGAAGCTCACATCGCCGCCATAGACGTCGAAAATGCACTGCTGACCCATACACACACCAAAGATGGGAATCTTGCCGGCAAAGTGCCTGATGGCATCGCGCGAGATACCCGAGTCGGTGGCGGGATGGCCGGGCCCGGGGCTGATGACGAGCTGGGTGGGATTCTTGGCGATGAGCTCGTCGATGGTGATCTGGTCGTTGCGGAAGACGGTCACCTTGGCGCCCTCGAGGACGAGATACTGGTAGACGTTCCAGGTGAACGAATCATAGTTGTCGATGAGGATGAGGTTGGAGGCGGTGGGCACCAGGGGCGAAGGATCGGAATCGTGGGGGGAGTGGTCGATGACTGAGGGGGACGACATTGTGATTGCCTGACCTTGATCGATGTGTTCCTGAAGGAAGCTGAGGTGCAGCTGCTGTGCCGAGTGTAATTACCAAACAGAACAAGACGCCCGACTTCGGATGCAGCAAGTACTAGGTAGCTGGTGGCAGGTAGGTAATGTAAGTTTCAGTCCCCAATAAATACAGTAAGTAGATCTTTGTAAAAGACCCAAAAATGACAAGAGTCTACTTTGCGTACCTTGTGGTTATGAAGCGATTCACAAGTGCTTGAGGTGTGCAAGGTGTCTTTTGTGAGTCACTTTGTTCAATGCTTTAGGCGCCGACGAAGGCGGCCTTTTAGTTGTGTGAGTTAGTACTTTGAATTGTGTATTATACGATGGAGTGTATGTAAATTGGCGCTAGAACCCAGGCAGTTTACAAATCACCTCTCAACGCCGGATGCAATTCCCGATAACTGCACAGTGCAATGGTTCTTTCAATGGCTCAATGGCCTCCCAAAACTGCCATGAATAAGAACGTTGCGAAATGGGTTTTTGTCTTTCGAGCCTTTTGACCTTGGTTCCCTTGCCTCCAACTCGAAAGAGCCGAGCGTCATCCCGATGTCGGGTTGTTCTGAATACCTCCCGTCTACACTGTAGGTAAGGTAACATTGAAATCTCTTATCGCTTATCGGAAAGGCCCCACCAAAAGTGGAAGGAAATGCTTGGCACACTCACTGCTCTGTCGCAAAAACTAAAACACCTGCACAGTGGGAATTGGTCCCGCGTGTGGTTCTGGCTGCCCGATTCTTTGGCGGGAAAGGCGCCCGTTGAAGCTCACCTCACTGCTGCTGCAACAGCGGGCACTGCACACAACACATCGATCACTGCCAGCCGCGTCAGGGAAAAGAAAGCGCGTCAAGCAAATACACTAACTACAGCAGCAACCAACAGAATCTTGAATCCGCCCAAATTATTTACATACGCAAACACCGACTCCTGTCAACATCCTCTCCCACCACATAAGGGACGTAGCAGCCGGCATATGACAGAGAGTCAGGTCGAACCAAAGCTCTACAGTAGCTCTCCCGTCGTCGACAGTTCGTTCTCTTCATAGGTACATCATCACCCTGCCCATCTTCATCTGCCGCGTCGACCAGAAATACTCGACGACCACACGACGACGACAGCATCGCTTCGCGAGGGAACCTTTTTCCCACCAGCACCCATTCTCCCAAGTTGGCCCCGGCCGCTGATGGAGACCATCATCACCAATGGCCTCCTTGACCGATAAGACATATTTCCCTCCGCTGGAGGAGTGTTTGACCGGCAAGAACATAATACTCTCCTGGAAACTTGTCGCTTCTGCCCTTGCCGACCAACATGGCGATCGCATTACCAGCAATGCCGTCTCTACCTTTCTAAAAGATGCCTACGTCCAGCAGCTGCTCAAGAACCCCTCCAAGACCTTCGAACCTCCGACCTCCCAGACGAAAGCCGACTTCGAGACCAAGACCGCCGCCATCAACGTGTCCCAGACGCCCAACGAGCGATTCAATATCAAGACCATCAAGGACGACGCCATATGGCTCAGCACCAATGTCAACATTAGCCAAGTTGCCGCCCTGCGCATCGTCGTGGTCGAGTTCCAGTCGCGCGCGCATGCTCACCTCGTCGGCCCTCTCTCTACCCAGGATGTCGACAACATCCAGGAAGCTGCCGGAGTCAGTGATGCGCAAACTTCCAACATTCTCGCCCTCCTCAACCTCTCCACCGTTGCCGACGCCGAGACCACATGGGCCGAGTTTGAGAAGGATGCCAGCCGCCGCCAGCGAATTCTGGCCCACTACCTCTCCGAACGCCGGTCCTTCGTAAGCTCCGCCGAGTCACTCGTAACCTTCATGCTGCACTCGAGTGCTGCCATGTTGAACCAGGAGACGCATAACCTGCGACGGGAGATTGTGAAGGAGGCATTCGAGTATGACGAGTTCGACGACCACTCCGAAATCAACATCAGCTTGTTCGAGGCCCTTATACCACGATACTTCACCCTCCTCGAAGATGCCATCGAGCGCGCGCAGACCGGCCCGGCAAACGTGGAAGAGCGCATTCTTACCGAGCAGATCAACATTGACTGGACCAGGACGGCGCTCACTGAGGCTATCCATGCCATGACGGTCTCTTTCCAGATTCTCGACCTCTCGGGCCCCATGTTTACCACCCCTGAGATAATAACTCAGTGGTACCAGATCATGAACACCTACGAGTTCCTGGACGGCATCACCAGCGGCTATGACCTTGTTTCCGAGCTTGTCATGCCCTTGAAGAGCTTGGTATGCGTTATCTCGCTCAGACTCATCAACCTCAACCGATCACTCATGTACCTGAGCCAAGACATCGACTTGTTGGACTTCGAAGAGCCCTATCTAGCATCATCCGAGCTCCTAACGATAATTCATACCGCCGTGACCAACGCCGCAAATGTTGGTTCGCCAACTGCGAGCCCCGTCATCCTGGCCTGGTCCTTGATCCTGCAGGAGATGTTCATTGGCTACCAGGAACGCGTCGAACGACGGGATGTTGCTCAAAATGCACGCGCTCAGGCCAGTTTCGAACTGGAGATTCAGCCGAATCCCAGCGGACGTAGGAACTCGGCGGGAAGCATTGTGTCTATCGAAAGGTCGCCGTATGATCTATTCCTGACCTCGCAGGCCCTTGAGCGTGATAACCAATTAATCGAGACGCTCGCCTTTACGGCTACCGCTCGTGGCCAGGTATACGAGGTCATGTCGGAGATGGCCGCCTGTCTTGGCCACAGCCAGCTCGCTGCCTTCTCATCTCTGTTAGCAGCGCGCGTACGGGCCGTTTTCCTCGAAGTTCTCAAGAAGAGCTTCCATATCGTGGGGTATCAGAATGACACCGTCTCCTGCCTACTTACCGTACTGTCCGGAGGGAGACAGTACTGGGATATTTCTCCCAAGAATGCACTGTCTCCAAGCCAGGAAGTCAATTCAGTCATGCTTCGTGATGATGAGCTCAAGGAGAACTATCTTCTGCAGGCTCGCAACCGTTACCCCTACGAATTCTTGCCGTTCGTCTCGTTCACTCGGGCTTTGTTGACGGGCCTCCTTGCAGATAGCGAAAACTCCGAGTGGGTGATCGGTCTGCTCCTCAAGTCTCCCACCTTGACCCTGGAATGGAGGTCTGAGTGGGTCAATTACGAGCTCATTTACGAGGACGAGAACATCAACTCCTTCCAGTTAATTGGCGATCTTGATCTCTTCGATACCTCCAAGGTTACCAGGAGACGCCCCGAAAAGGAGGAAAAGTTCACCATTCCTGCCGGTACTGTTGGACGTTTCGTCTCGGACAGCGAGAGGATAGCCATACTGGAATACGAGCACTCGGCCCTGGCCCTCCTGGGCAAGCGTCTGGAGGTGTCCTTGAAGGCTGACGCATACAGCAGTGCTCTCCCAGGACTTGCTGCTGACGAGGTGGCGGAATCGGTACTACTGTTGGCAACCGTTGTCCGAGTCGAGACTCTCAGGACTGCCGTGACCGTTTCGAGGGCTGGCTCCGAGGCCGGCATGGCAGTCTTGAAAGAGGCAAGCAGAGCTCTACCACACACCAAAGACATCCTGACGGTTGTTTGTGACCTTATGGACACCATCATTCAAGACGATCTTGTCAACGTTGATGGTCCCAGAACGGCTGTCTTGGCAGCCTGCCTGCAGTTCCTCGATGCCGCACTGCCTGTGTGCCCAGGCAGGGTTTGGGCTTACATGTCTAGGACTGCCCTCATTAATGGCGAGACAAGAGCTGGACGGCTGTCGAGGATTACCGGAAACCTTGACATGCTGTCCGAGCGCTTCGACTTTCTTTCTTCCGCCATGAAGTTTTTCTCCAACCTGATTGAAATAGCTATGCTTGGTGCAGTTCAGCGCAAGGTCGTAAGGGAGACGAACGCTCGTTCCAATGTCGACGCAAACGCATGGCTAGGAACAAGCGAGAAGGTGATCTCTCGGGTCTCTCTTGCCATCGCCCAGACCGCGGTCGATATTATCGAGAACTCGGCCACTTGGAGATTTTCGTCCGAGCTGGACCGCAGTGTCGTGGTTCGTGATGTGGTGGGTATCATACAGAAGCTCCTTTCGTACACCTATAACTTGGGCGCGAGCGGGCCTTCAAATATCTTGACTGGCTCTCTTGAACCTGCCGCCAGATACGTTCTCGAGAGCTTTGTCACCGCTTCGTCAAACTCACTCCGATTCCAACCTCTTCTAGCGACACTTCTTGTTGCTTTCCAAATCCCCGACTCGACTCTTTACCCCCGCCGGACTGCCGTTGTCACGGAGAGGCTCCTAGTTGTCCTCGACTTTGCAACTATTCTCCTCCGGGTTTCCAACTACCTCGATCTGCCTGTCATTAATCTCCAGACCCAACTGTTCAAGTCTGCGTCTCTGGTCGCCCGCCTTCCTGCTATCAGGCTGTGCTTCAAGGTACCGGCGATAGCTCTCCTGAGTGCGCTGGTAGAAAGTGCCGGGAAGGGCAACGCCGAACCTCCATCACTGCTGGGATACCTTGGGCCACAAATCTCGCGGTCATTCATCCAGATCGCTTCACAGCTGGATAAGCCGTTTGACAGGGTACCGGAGTCGGTCAGTATATGGAAGTTCTTTTCGACAATAATGCGGAATCGCCAACAGTGGATGGCAAACTGCCTCCTTACTGGAAAGACTCCCCGCGAGGCCTTGAAGGGGGATGGCAAGATTGCAGAAATTTCTCCCGACTCGGTTCTTGCCACGGCCATGGAGAAGCTTCGCTCTATCAAGAAGTTGCCAAGTCAGGAGGCCATCGCCATTCTGGACTTTTTCACCTCGGCCCAGAACTACTGGCCTTGGACGATCTTTGCCATGCAAAAGGATACGTCCTTCCTGACCGACCTCCGGGCATACGTCCGCGATCTCAAGTCGCCCTCGATGGTTTCCAGGACAGACCCTAAGGAGGCAGCTTACCAGGCGAGAATAGCAGCTTACATCGCCGAGGCATTTGCTATGCAGCTGTACCATCTGCGTCAGATGCGGCAATCACAAAAGTTCGCGAACGACGTCGTGAACGATCTCGATTACTTCCTGCGTAACGGAGTTCAGGTTTCGGGGTACAACGCCTCGTTGCATTCTAACTTTGCAAAGAACTTTAGCCAACGATACCCGGGGATCTCGGTAGAGGATTTCAAGAGGACAGTTCTTGTTCCTCGTGATCTGGGTTCCCAATTTTACTATGCTTTGGACTTTGCCGAGTTGATGCTCAGTTACGATGTGGCATGGGATGGGTCGCGCAAGAACGGCTTCAGGCATGAGATGGAGCTGGCTAACCTGAACTTGTCTCTGGTGGAGGCTGAGATTGTAAGTTTTTTCTGTGTTTCCTCTCGGGTGATAACGAACACTAACATGATTTCAAGGCCCTCTTCCATGCTTGGGAGTATCTGCTTCTAGAGCTTAGTATCTCGCTTCTCCCTAAGAATGAAACCGTTGCCAAGCAAATGTCACAGGTTGCCGAGCAATGTCTGGATGCCAACCAACGGGCTCAACCGCCAGACAACATCTTCATCCGACTGGTTCACGCTCGGGCAAATCTGGCTTTGACGCTTCTTCAACGCCTCGCTGATGCTTCTCACCTGCCCAAGGACATCACCAAGCTGCTCACCAGCATCACAAGGGCCATCAATAACATTGAGGTTCCCTTCGATAAGGACCAGATCTCCTACTTCCGCACCCTCCTCAAGATCCTCTTCGTCGCTCTCCGTGGAACCAGACACTCGGCCAATGCTCCTGCACCTGGCGCCTCCACCACGTCGCAGTCCGGTGGTGAGAGCAGTTCCGTGGCCGTCACCCAACTGGTCCTCACCATTCTAGACCGCGTCGTCGCCCAATCCTTCCGGTCCCTCGTCGCGCTGGTGCACGAGCCCACCTCTCCCACCACACCCGAGGACCTCGCCCTCCTCACCGCGATCCTGCAAGCCTGCCTCAGCGTACCCGGCATCGACCAATGCCAGGTGCAAATCCTCAACATCATGGCCCGCCACGACGTCTTCCAAGTCGCCACCTCGCTCTTCTCCTGGGCCGACAAGCTGACCGACAAGTCGGGCGACCCCATCTACGGCGAGCTTTCCTTACTCTTCCTGCTTGAGCTCTCCGCCATGCCCACCATCGCCGAGCAGCTCGCCTGCGACGGCCTGCTAGACCACCTCACGTCCGCCAACCTCGCCGGCTTCATGCGCCGCGCCAACGTCGGCCCCCTAGCTGACAACGCCGGCGCCGCCCGCTGCTACTCCATCTGGGCCAAGGGCATCCTGCCTTTACTACTAAACATGCTCGGCGCTTTGGGAGCCACCATCGCCCCTGAGATTGCTTACGTGCTCAACCAATTCCCTAACCTCTTGCGCGCGGCCGTGGATCGGTTCGAAGCACCGGGTACCAACCGCACCTTTTCGCCCTCCAAGTCCATCTCTACCTCCGGTCCCAACAATACCAAAGACACTTCAGGCTTCATAACCCTGACTGCCATCTCGGAAATCCACTCCCTCGCCCTCCTCACCCGCGTTTTGTCCGTAATCAGACTGACCAACGCCGGAGGACACTCGGCAAGAGACATCCCGCAGATCGATGGGGGGTGGGAAGACGAGGCGAGACAGAATCTGTTGGAGAATGTGGAGTTTTGGTTGGGGAGCAGGAAGGTGTTGAGGGAACGGTTGTTGCCTTTGGGGCAGAGGGAGATCGAGTGGAGGAGCCAAAAAGCTGCGGAGGGGTCGGCGTGCGAGAATAAATTGGAGGAGAAGGCGGTGGAGATGTTGAGTGCTGTGGCGGAGGTGTTGGCGTTGGGTGCGGGGGAGGAGGGTGCGTAGAGGGAGGGGCGGTGGTTGATGAGGGCAGGGGGGTTGGACAGGGGATGATGAAGTGAAGTTGAGGTTGTGATAATGGGGATGAATAGAGGTGGTAAGGTGGTTTGTTGTGGGTATGCTGCGGTATGATGGATGGATGTGTAAAAGTAAGGGATATGGTTGAAACGCTAGGCAGTGTAGCAGGGGACTGAGTTTATGTGTTTTGTTTACGTTAAGTCTTGAGCGGGATTGAATGGTTGCGTGTTGTGCTGCACAACTGATCTTTAAGTGGCATGCTTGCTCTGATGTTTGTTAGGAATGACATAGCATTCGAAAGTTTTGAAAGTTCTTTTGGGTGGTTATGCGCATGACGACCGTACAGTCTGAAAGTTCATTTGTGACTCGCCCGTCCTCTAGTAAGGAGAAGGTTTATTGCCAATGCAACCCACGAATCACGTTGTAACCACGCAGAAAGAGTTGAGATATCATCACACAGCCGGATGTGGATATATTGACTTGTGTGATACCATTATGCCAATCTTCTCGCTTCGCTGATTCTCTTACCATATCCTGTACCAGATCCCTTCCCGTAGGTATCACGCTTCACGACTACCAGGGGTACAGAATGGCTGCCTCCGCCGTCCCCAAGGTTGTGATATCCGTGGATTGTCGAAAAGCACTTTTAACTTCCTAGCCAAAGCTAGCAAAACTGGGACTCGTCTCGACATCATCCATCCCAGGTATTCCCCATCTCGTTTCATCTCTTCTTCTCTCATATCCATCCACAACAACCGATATCCTTTGTCACCCAGCACCTTCATTCACAGTTCTCCACGGTATGTATGCGCACCTTGACTCGTCGTCATCAACCAGCCATTTTATTTCGACCTATTTGTACATTTTCGTCTCCTCCCCCCTTCTCTCTTGTGCAGCGTACAATTTACCGCCTCTGCATCTCAGCAGTCATGGCAGCGTTGAGCTCGCCAAAGCGCTCGCCCAGGCGGGTTTGGGTCGACATG
>HF970720.1:24857-37540 GCA_000604205.2 Neurospora africana FGSC 1740
CGATGCGAAGAATCATTATCGTATGGGGTACGCGATTTGTGTGAGTTTCACTTGTTTGAGCGCGCTGGCGTGTTTATTGTACGCCGTTAGTGTGACGATGGAGAACAAACGGAGAGCCAAGTTGCAGGGGGATGGAGGGTTGACGGAGGAGGAGAAGGCGGATTTGGGGGATTTGAATCCCGAGTTTAGGTATATGCTTTGATTGTGCCTGGATGGGATGATGATAATCAGGGATGGGACTGGGTTTGATGATACCATGATATGACTGGGAAGAGAAGGCTTCCTGGTTATGATGACTTGTTTTGTTGCGTATATACCAAGGCTCATACATACAGACACCGAGGATCTACTGTACTCCTTGTATGTGTGTGGCCTACTGAATGATGATTTTTAATGATATACCCATTTCATCCTTCGTCGAACCTTCTATTCTCATATTCAACTACACATTGTTTTAGCTGATATTGTCCCATTGCCACTCAGGTTATACACTCACTCGTCATGTCTACAAAATCGATCACTTGACTAGTGGCCGAGTATCCAATCTCTACAAGACAAAAAAAACATTGATGCTACCAAAAACAAACGAAGCAATCTACCTGTCACGGCGAATTATGAACCCCCGAAAGACAAACCTCGTGATATTCACCACCTATCTATTTTGTCCGATATGTGACGTCTATGTAAGGTTTCACTTTGTACAGTGCTCTGTGTCTGGAACGTGACGAGAGTAGGAGCCAAAGAGCAACTCGGTAGGCAAGACGGAGGTGCCCGCTGGTAACGGATGTGACACGTTCACTGACTGACAGGCCCGACATTCCGAGTTCCTTTTCACATGTGAAAGGTTATGCAAAGACCTTCACGGTGTTCCAGAAGTATTCCAAAAAGCCCGATCAATGGTGAGACAGTCGCCGAGTCTCCGAGGTCGCCTAGCTGCGAGAGTATTGTGTTTTGTATGACATGTGGAAGTGTAAGGTGTAAGGTAGGGTGAACACACTTTGTTTTGCTTTGGTTCATGGTGGTTCCTTCCGGTAAATCACTATGTTACATGGTGGTATATAACTTTTCCCATATCCCGCTGACGTTAAGGGGTAAGGATACTATAGATATTCCCAATGATCAATCTGACATCCGCAAGTCCCTGGGTATTCGAACATTGATGAAAAACCAGTTGCGCCCGGGTTACGACAACGGAAATGCATGTTGAGTGGAAATGGAACACGCCGCCCTATGCTCATCAAACATTATTTAATGTCCCTCGGACTTCTTGACGGTTGGAAGTTCCTGCAGGGCCTCTCCGAAGGTCTTGATAGCACCCCGTAGCTCCTCCTCGGTGATGACTAGTGGAGGAGCAAAGCGGATGATGTTGCCGTGTGTGGGTTTCGCCTAGATTGTATAGTTAGCACCATCACCAGTAACGGGAGGAACGGACATTACTCACGAGAACACCCTTCTCCTTCAAGAGAATGCACAAATCCCAGGCTGTCCGCCCAGAAGCCGCAGACTCATCGATGACCACAGCATTCAACAGTCCCTTTCCGCGAACAAGCTGAACGATGGGAGACTTGAACGCCTCCACACCCTCCCGGAAAATCTGACCCAACTTCTCCGCCTTCTCTACCAAACCCTCTTCCTCTACAAGCTCCAGCGCACGGAGCGATACCGCACATCCAAGAGGGTTACCGCCATATGTGGAGCCGTGAGTACCAGGTTCGACAACAAGCATGATCTCCTTGTCGGCCAGAACAGCGCTGACGGGATACATGCCGCCCGAGATGGCCTTGCCCAGGGTAATGATGTCAGGCTTGATGTTGGCCCAGTCGGAGCAGAGCATGCGACCCGTGCGGGCAATGCCGGTTTGGATCTCGTCGCAGATAAAGAGCACGTTGTGCTTCTTGCAAAGCGCCGAAACTTTCTGGAGGTAGTCCTCGTCGGGAACAACAACGCCAGCCTCGCCCTGGATGGGTTCCACGATGAAGGCAGCGGTCTCCTTTCCATGCGCCTCCAGCACTTCTTCTAAATCGGCAATGTTGTTGTAGCGGATGGCCTTGCCAGTCGAAGGGGAAACGGCGCCGATCTGGGGTACATAGGGGCCGTAATTATCACGCGACTCGGGATCGACGGAGAGGGAGATGGCTGTCATCTGTAGGCGTTATAGTTAGAATACCGGCGTAACTAGCTTGGCGCTTAAGACATAACTTACCGTCCGTCCGTGGAAGTTGTCAGCAGCGCCGAACACCAAGGCCTTGTCATGTGGCACGCCCTTGACCTTGTACGCCCACTTTCTCGCAATCTTGATGGCTGTCTCAACCGCCTCGGCACCGGTATTCATAGGCAACACCATGTCGTACCCGAAGACGGAGCGAACCTTTGCGGCCCAGACGGGGAAGACGTCGTTATGGAAGGCGCGGGAGCTCAGGGTTAGACGCGAAGCCTGTTCTGTAAGGGCCTTGACTAGCTCTGGATGGCAATGGCCCTGGTTTACGGCGCTGTAGGCAGAAAGAAAGTCAAGGTAGTGCTTGCCCTCGGGATCCCACACATGAACGCCCTGAGCCTTTGCAAAGACAACGGGGAGCGGGTGGTAGTTGTGGGCGGCATACTCGTTCTCGGCGGCGATGGCAACGTTGGTCGCGGCAGCGTGGTACTTGTCCGAGCCGGTGATGAGATGGTCGAGCGAGAGCGTAGAACCGCCGTTCGAAGGAGTGTCAGCGTGTGGCGCCATGATGGTTGTGGTTTTGGTGTCTGTAGAGGTAAAGGTAACGGTGGGCAGTCTGGCTGAAGAAAGGCGAGATGAAGGAAGACTGGGGAATAAATATTCCAAGTTGCCTGAGTGAACTGGAAAGATGGAAAAAGAAAGAGAATGACTCGGGGACTGAAAAACTTAAAAGAGAATTTGGAGGTAGAAGACTTCAACTCGAAACAAGGAGAGACAGACCAAGGGGAGTTCTGAGGCAACGAGGATCAACGAGGAACCTTGCTACCTATGGTAGTACCTCTCTTGTAATGTAAACGCGGACAATGGGTAACACTAACACTTGTCAGATGGTTTGCCACCATTCATTGCGCTTCCAGGTTATGAGGTGGTTGTGGGCGTGGGTAGGATGCGGGTATGCACTAGACCCCTAAGTGATAAACGTCCTGCACTAGACCCCTAAGTGATAAACGTCCGCATCACCGCTTTTGCCCTCAGATCAAAGACCAGGGAAGGTGCAGAACATGACATCCGCCAACCCTCCACGTGGACTGATGCAAGCCGAAGGAAGCCGCCCTCACCACGGGATGATGCCTAAGGTGAGCTTCACATTCCTGCTGACGTCCAAGTTGAGTCCCTCGAATGATTCCTGTTGAATAGGAGGATTTCTCATATATAGAATAGAGTATAACTTACATAACTGTCGTTTCCACTACGTAGATTTTTAGAGGAGACGGACCCTCAGTAACGGAAGAGCGGCTCCAGTCCGCAAGGTTCCCCCCGCCATTATCGGTGCTGTCACGGAGGGGCTCCGAATACCTGACTGCTAGCCAATCATAGCTCCGCTGATTACCGTGCTCCGTGATAGGGCTGGTAGCTCTTCGCTCAAGCGAGCGCGGGGGCTGTCAGGATGAGATCCGTCAGCTGACGAGTGCTTAGGTTGACAACTGTCAAGGAGAACCTCTATGGCCTCCCCTGAAATGTGCCTTAACAATTAACACACATGACAGAAGTACCTCGTTGACCTCAACATCACCCAACACACAAGGTCAAAACATGTCTGATGACCCGGCCATCTCCAAGCCCACCGAGGCTGAGAGAGGTAACGCCGGAGATGTAAAGACACAAAAAACACCAACCATTGCGGTGCCCCCAGGACCAGTAACAAAACCTCATCGGCATGTTGTCTCTGCACAGGTCTACGACGTCCTCACCTTGCTCCTCGTCTTTCGCTTCATCAATGCCATCATCCTTCGTACTTTCTTTCAGCCAGACGAGTACTTTCAGGCTCTCGAACCGGCATGGAACCTAGCCTTTGGAGACCGGAGCGGTGCTTGGTTGACCTGGGAATGGCAACATCAGCTTCGCTCCTCTCTCCATCCTGCTATCTTTGGTCTGGCATACAAAGCTGCCCATTGGTTCCTGTCCCCGTTCTTTCCTCCTTCTTTCGAGATGTTTGTTCTCGAAGCCTTGCCCAAGGTTGTCCAGTCTGTCTTTGCCGCCTTGGGTGACTTTTATACTTGGCAACTGGCCACCTCCATCTTTGGCGATGAGAGCAATGTCCCATGGACTGCTGTAAGTCACAAGCCCATCTATTATTATACGTCTCGGACAACCCATTGACTTTTTTCGTTTCTAGCTCTGGATGACAGTTCTCAACCCATGGCAGTGGTATTGCTCCACGAGGACTTTCTCGAACTCCTTGGAGACCACTCTGACCATTGCCGCCCTCTACTACTGGCCCTGGGATCTTGTTCAGGATGCCAAATCCAACAAACAGGAGCCTCTGCAGGTCAAGGGCAATCTGGGCAGCCTCCGAGCCTCACTCATTCTTGCTGCCGTTGCCGTCTTGTTACGCCCAACCAACTTGCTCATCTGGCTTGGAGTCCTTACCCTCGCCGTCACACGGTTGACACTTGATGGAGAGTCTCCCATCAAGAGATCGACGTTATTTATTCTAGCCAAAGAGGTCATCATCTGTGGTAGTGCTGTCCTCGCCGTATCACTCATCTCGGACCGCCTCTACTTTGGCTTTTGGACTTTCCCGCCCTACCAATGGCTGTATTTCAACATCTCTCAGTCCCTCGCCGTCTTCTATGGCCATATGCCATGGCACTACTACCTGTCTCAGGGGATTCCTCTACTCACCACCACCTACCTCCCCTTTGCGCTCGTTGGTTTGTACAAGGCAACATCATCTTCCAAGACCCTTACGGTACTCCAGTCCAACATCCTCAAGACGCTCTCCTTCACCGTCTTGTCGATGGTCGGTATTCTCTCCATCATCTCTCACAAGGAAGCCCGCTTCATCTACCCTCTTCTCCCCATCCTTCACATCCTAGCCGCTCCCTACGTCTTCAAGTTCTTCACCGTCCCAGCAACAGCAGCAACCACAACTCAAACCGAAGGCAACGCCGCCGCCCCTGCCTCTGCCGCTGCCATCTCAACAACGACAGGCCCCATCACCCTCCGCCACAAAGTCTTCCTCGCCAACATCCTCTCCATCAACCTCCTCCTAGCCATCTACCTCTCCCTCTTCCATCAACCTGCCCCGCTCTCCGTCATGACCTTTCTCCGCACCGAATTCGAGCGCATCCACCCGGACTTGCTCTCCCTCGATTCTTCTTTGGACCAAAAACAAGAACTCTTCGCCCTTTTCCTCACTCCCTGCCACTCCACCCCGTGGCGCTCGCACCTCGCCTACCCGGCTTTACATGCTCGGTCTTTGACTTGCGACCCGCCGCTGCATACGCAGCCGGGGAGCGTAGAACGACAAGAGTATCTGGATGAGGCGGATCGGTTTTATAAGAACTCTGGAGAAGAGGATAGGGTATATGGTGTAAAGTTTTTGAGGGAGGAGATGTGGGGCGGTGATGGTCTTACTAGTGGCAGTGGTGGGCAGGGAGAGGAGATTCCGAGGTTTATTGTCGGGTTTGAAGGGATTGAGGAGTCGTTGAAGAAGTTCTTTGAGGAAGATAAAAAGGGGAGGGAGATGGGGATTAAACTGAGAAAGGTGTGGGAGGGGTGGAATGGAGCGTTTAATGAGGATTGGAGGAGGAGGGGGAGGTTGGTTGTTTGGGATACGGGGGTTTATGACGAGGTTGTTGCAGAACAGAAGAGGAGTGTATTTTGAGTAGGTCTGTCGGCTAGGTTTGGAGAGAGCAAGGTGGTTATGTGGGTGAGTTGAGTGGTTTATAAAGAAGTGCTCTAATTAGGAAGGAAACTGATACGCGCCCAGGATAGGCCTGGCGCAAAAAATACGAAGAAACGTAATGTAGCAGCGAAAAGAAAACGACAAAATCCGAAGAAATATGTACAGCGAACTTGAGGAACAGCCGAGGATATCTGGAAGGCAAATAACCAGCTCAAGGCCTCTCGTCTCCCTCAATCCCCGGTCCTTCTCACAATGGGGTATCTCCTCCCTCTCTGCTCTCTCCGTTCTTTTCCTTGCTTCAGCCATCCTCCGCCTTTTGCATTATTCTCATTCTCCCCTCCCCCACCACCTTCGTGTAGTTTCCTTTCCTTCTATATCCCCTCATCTCCCATATGCCAGCCCCATATTCTATATCCAACAAATACTCCCTCCTTCCCATCCTTCCTTTTTTTCTCCTTTTCCCCCTCATGTCAAAACGGGATTATCATCATAGGTCCCAATTTTCGTCTTCACCGGGCAACACGACACCTTCAACGTACACGGCCCCCCAGGGTACCTGTCCGAGGGCGGGTCGCACCCGTGCTTACCCGCCTTCAGGTTGTCCCGGTTGAGCGCGTAGTACCGGTCGTCTTTGCAGCGGCAGATGGCGGGGACGCAGTTGCGGGGGTCGGCGCTGTAGAGGGATAATAGTGTTAGTAAGGTAGGAAGAAGTAGGAGAGAGGTGGATGGAGGTGGAGGATGGTTGAGACGGTGGGCTGGGGTGGGTTAAGGGGTGTTGGATAAGGAAAGGGAAGGGAAGGGGTATAGAGAGGAGGAAGGGGACGAGAGGGTATTGAGGAGTGGTGGAAGGAAGAGAAAGTGCAGAAGAAAGTGAAAATGGGGACCAGGAAATGAAAACACATACAAATAACCACATTGACTCTGCGTATCGACCCTCCCCTCCAGGATGTGGCTCGTCACTATGCTTTGGACGAGTTTATCGTCGGCAGGATGGGCTGATACTCCTCCGGTTCCTGTGATGCTGATGACGATGCTAGCGGCCACAAGAACTAGGGCGTTGTTGTTGACTGAGAACCTCATCGTCGAGGTCGAGTTCTCATTCGACGCTTAGTCAATATCGAGATGCTAAATAGGTGCTTTAACGTGTTCCTTGTTTCCCTTCTTCGTTTGTTCGTTCCTATCTTTGCTTATTGTCTGCGATGTGTATGTCGAGAATGTTTCGAGTAGACAGTAGACAGGGTTTAAAGAAGTGTACAGAGTTGATCGGAGAAACTTCCAGGAGTAACAGAAACAGGGGTCAATAAGAAAGGGTGGGAGGAAGTGCCAAAGTGTCTTTATATCTCCCAAAGAAGTGATGAATAACCAAGAGCGCGTAACGCCCCGTGTGGCAGAATAGTTCGGTCGGGTGGTCTACTTTGGTCACTTCTTGAAGGGAGAACGAAAGGGTGTAGTTTGTGTTATAACAGGATGTTGCCGGTTACAAGGTAGCTCCGAAGACTTTCCCTTCGTGATACGGTGCGAAATCATCTTTGAATGGTCACGGACAAGCAAATATACATGGGCATACCACTGATTGGGAATGAGGGAGTCACTAGACAAGGGGCAGGTTTAAAGAAATAAAGACGGTACACCAGGAAAGGCTTTGAACAAAACTGACCATGGGACCAGGGGAGTCTCTTTGTGAGGTATCGTGGCACAACAATGAATTTTCCGTCCCTGATCACCGCGTGACGCCGTTTGGAGAGACAATACGCTAAATATACTATTAGCGAAGTCAAGGGCTAAGCAACATGTAAAGGCAGAGGACAATCCTAAGTTGGGACCGACCTGTTGACTGACCTTGATATTGTCTTCCCATGGGTTCATCCGGTCGGTCACAGGACCACCGGGGACAAGGTCGTCTCTTGGAGTTGGAACTGTCGAGCTTCAGCCAACTCGGACGGGTGAAGGATGGTTGCTTGATGGTCTTCGAGATGATCAGAGATGTGATGGAGGACAACTCTATCCAAGCTGCGCATGAGTCGGTTCCGTTGTTTGTCTGCATTTTCATCGCAATATGAGCGCACGCATCGGTTAGAGTCAGGACAGCCTAAGACTCGAATAGGCGTCAAAGGTATTCCAGGCGTGGCAGGGACGACCGAGCAGTTTGACTGCTTCGCTCGTTCCACTTGCTCTCCATCGCTCCTTCTTGTATACGGTACCCTCCGACCGCCAATCTGCGGAAGGAACGACCCGCGACTTCGAGGTTCGAATCCAAAACCCAGATGCCCTAGTTCTAGTCGAGATACCATCCTGAGCGTATTAACAAGGGAACTGTCAGGCTTGACCTCGAACCACAACACCAAGGGGCATCAGACAGCAATCAGGTGGTACCTCACAAGCCAAGCAAAAGCCGAGATATCCGAGTCTTTTTATGTTGATGTTGACCATCCAGCATGATCGTCGTCGATACGATATTGACCATAAGGCTCAATGCCTTGGAGCTATCTCGCGAGAGTCCCTTCCATTCTGTCTGCTCAAAGCGGCTCGTCTTTGTCGAGTGTCCATGGAGCATGACCCTTGTCTCTTGTGCTACCGAGTCTTTGTTCGTTTGAGAGGAAGGAATTGCAAATGCCGATTGAAGCTCGCTTTCATCGTGCTTAAGTTCTTTGTCAGATCATGTGCTTCTTATTTGGACTGCTAGGTTGAGGTCCACTCACCAAATGGACTGTTGTTACCATGGTAACATACCCTCCGACCGCGGAGATTCTTGCAACCAGACATAAAAAGGGTTGGCGCAATGGTTGTGTGTGGTCCGTAGTACACATGGTGTTATCCTGTTCAACTCGCTTGAGTCGAGGACGGACCACGACTAACTGATTCGTCCTCGGTCGGATGGTAGAGATAGTAGATGACGCCTTGACAGGACCCTAAGGCCCTTGAGCAAGCTGTTACGGAGATCTCTGGGGATTACGCCATCACTTGCGGCATCCATCCCAGAGATCTCGTAGTGTGTAGATCGGCAAGATTAATGCCAGGCAAGGTCAGGCCAGGTCAGGCCAGGTCAGGTCAGGTGGTGACCGATCACATAACCCAAATTTTCGGACTCCCGAGGGCAAGGACGGGGATTATCAGAAGAACGATTGCATAATTGACCAAGCATAAAACATACAGTGCCGTCATGCACCAGCACATGTACCTGCTGAGGTACACATGCGATGCATGACACACCACGGCGGACGGCCCGTTTAGACAGGTTCATTCACTCACTCACTCACTCACTCACTCACTTCACCTCACGCCTTGAAGTCTCACCTTTCTCTCCTTGATTCCGTCCCGCATAGCCATTTGGTTGCTGCTGTTGTTGAGTTCCCTCACCGCTTTCCCTTGTTCCGGTGAGTGGCTGGGCTCAAGGGGTGTGGGCGGCGGCGCCGCGGGTAGTGGCTTTTCTAGAATTCCCCACACCCGAGGAAGCTGGAGCCATGGCAGCGCCGATGCGCCGTAAAGGTGCTTGGAACGCATTACTCGTGGGACAGCCAGTCTCGCGGTTCACGAATCGGGCTGTTGTTGCGAGGTTCCGGAGTTTGTGTTTGGGCATTGACATATTCTAACCCATAAGACCATATGTGGAAACGAGCAAGATTAAAGACTCGTAAGATTGAGGAAATGTTTTTGGAAGAGACGATGGATTTGTTTCCGTACACTTGTGTTTGGATGTTTCTCAGTGGTCGTCTTTGTTGGCGATGATGATGGGACTCACACAACCATCCAACAATGAACACAGAAACAGTGAATCTGCCTTTCCCGTTCGTCACAATAAAGATGGCGGGCTGTTTGCTTGCTGCCACTCAACATAAACTGTGGGGGAGTGGCATGAAATGGGGGTGGGGGGAGGTGGGTTGCCTGTTGCTAAACAGAGTGGGTGGTTACACCAACTCCATGTAAGGTCCCTACCTCTTACACTCTCCAGAACCTAAACTTTCCCCTTTCCTTCCCCTCATCTCATCATTATTTATTGTCCTATCGAAATTCGTCCATTTCGTCAACAACCGTGTAGCCCAATTAGCGTCAAAAGGTCTGAACAAAAAGAGAGTTGCGAGGCTGCCTAGGTATTGTTGCGCTTGATGACGTGAAGTTGAGTTTGACGAGTGGGCTAGGAACGTATGTACACTGAAGACGCTTGATACTGCAGGCCGCTACTATCGATGTAGGTTATTGCCTGCAGCATGGTGGCAGGGCAGCCTAGAGATCGCAAGGCAGAACAGGAACCGCGCGTTTGCGCTGAAGGAGATGATATCAAAAAGAAAGAAAGAAGAGTCCAAAAACACAGAGGCTGCGCATGTTATGGGCAAGAAAGATCTTGCTGATCATTGGTGTGTTGTGTTGTCTTTTGGTGGTGGCGGCCGGGGAAATCTAGAGGGCCTGTTTGGTTGCCTATAACATCAAACATATAGGGTTTAGCGCGTGGGAAGGGAGATCTGGGGAAAACCGCTTGTCAATGGATGTCGTGTCGTTCAGACTTTGTGCTTGTTTGGGCGCCATTGTGTTTAGCACCATTCATTCTCCATGCCAATCTGTCTAGGGTCAGTCAGCCAGACTTTCCATTAAACATGACAAGTCCAGTCTGGGGTAATGTTTCTTATCAAGGCTTTTAAGTTACAACCGACATACCCGCTAAACTCCTCTCTAGCGTCCGTTACTCGATGTATCGACGACGTGTTGGGCCTTCTTAGGTTTCACTAGAGAGAAATCGCAAGCGATATCGAAAAAGATGAATGGCTAGCCAGTCTCTGATATGATGATTGGTCGGCGCTATCAAATTCGCAGATAAGGGGTGCTAGATGGGTCGCCTTGCATGTGTAGCGTCATGGCGATGGAAGTGGTGGGTGGACGTCTTCACGTCAAGAGAGAAAAGCAATCAATTCAAGCTTGGGGATTGGCTGGCATCACGACAGCCTCACTCGCACTCGCACAGGCGTCGAATACGTCCACCTACATACAAGCGGCCAGGGTTCTTCCTGTGCTTGCGTTTCCAGGTCATTGTCGTAGGATGTGCGCCCCATTGTGTCCAGCCAGCCAAGTCAACAGGCACAGGGTCGACACGGCCGCCGAAAACGGTACGCTATGGAAGACTGTGTGCTGCAAGGAGGAGTTTGTGTGATGAATCTCGATCGCCATGACCGGGCAAGAAGAGTGAAGAATCCTCACCCTGGCCAGACTGATGCCTGCTGCGCAGAGGTGTATGCCTTGGTAGTTGGGGGTTTTATCTTTGGTTGTAACTGGTGATTAGGGAGCAAGATCAACCTGATGAGCCAACAAGAGAATTGCACAGCTATTTCGGGTAATGGCGTGCTCTGCTAACTATAAAGCCAGCGTGGTTGTTATCGCCCGCAGAATCCTGATTTTGCGTTTGAGATTACCATGAGCTCCAGAGCTTGTTGTTTGGGGTGCTGCTTTGCTTCTCGTGCAACCTGCAGACTTGCCACGTCGTGGGATAGACTCTGGCGGAAATAATCGGGAGAGGCGCTGATTGATAAGCCTGTAATGGACACTGTCTTGGAGTGTATAAAAAAGTGTTTTGCCAGTCTGTCTTTGACCTCGTAAGGCAATGTTCCATAGCTGTGAGGGAAGAAGCTCAATGGCTAGGATCGCTTCATGCAAGTCGTTCACACCCGCATTCTGGTACAGCCTGTGGATCAACCAGGAAATTCTGGGTTCTGGTTGGCTAGTCATTATTAACTCTTGTGGTTGATTGTTCTTGTGAAGTGTCTGTGAAGTGAAGATGGATATCAGAGTCTCTGGTGTTATTTAGTTCAGTTATAATGAAAGGTAACCGGACGGGAGTCTTGGATTAAGGGTTCTTGCCGATGACTCTTGGAAACACTACCAGGCAGCCGGGCTATCACATTGGACTTGAAACAGAAACAAGATAGGGAGACAATATGAATGATAGTGACGGGTTGATGCTTGAGGTAAAACATCCGTCCATCAATTGCGACTTTGTGCCAGTACGCTACGTGATTTTGGTACAATGCGTCGTGGTTGGGTCCAAAGACGCAAGACAAGCGGTAAATGTGACAGGGACAACGACCCAACGCGGAAATTCCATAGCCGACTAACCCACCTAGCTACCTAGCTTTATGACTTGATTACGAGCTTCCTTCCAACGTGTCCGGACAAAGGTCCAAATCATTTTCAAGGTCTCCAGGCTGTCTATCCGTGGAGAAGCAAAGACTTCCACCTTTCGTTTGCAGGTGTCAGTGTCACCTCCAAGCCGTGATGTTATTAAGCTGCCTTATCACCACAGGCCGTTTTAGCGTCGGGAGTTGGGGCCAATGGCGGGCCGGCAACGTGTGTCTCCACTCGCAACGTAACAGGGCCCTCGTACCGTCTGCGTACCCCGGGCCCACCTGACCCCTTCTGGAAAGGCGGAAGAGCTGGGGAGAAGGCCCTGAATGGAACCGCAGGGATACCCACGAGCTACATCGACTGGTGCGGACCATGTCGAGGCATGACTCCAGTGCACCTGCACGGACCCCCTTGCACATCACGAGCCCCAGGTGTCACTCGCAAGTCGCTTGGGACGCTGCCCCCTCTGCTGTCACCACTGACTGCCACCTGGATCTGGCTGGTGCTGGCCTCCACTGCCCATCGAGGTTCCCTCACTCTTTCTCGTCACTCACTGCCATCTCAACTTCCTCCCGTCTTTTTAAATCGGGACTGATGATAACGTCGTGTTCCGTATTCACCTAGGTTTGGAAAACTGCACGCATCTGATATCGCTGCTCACAATCTACTACCGTGCTTCATTGTCCAAACTGAAAAATTGCCTGGGCAACGGCTCTTTCCCGCCCCCCC
>HF970720.1:148120-161159 GCA_000604205.2 Neurospora africana FGSC 1740
CCCCCCTTTTTCTCTCTTCACCCCCTTTCTGCTTCCAGCGATGCGAAAAGCTAACCGTCCTACCACCCAAAGTTACTTTCACCGTCCCTACATCCAATCCTACTTCCTCTCCAACCCCTCCCACGCCCAGTACATCAACACCAAGGTGCTAGACAAGTACTGGGACGTCGGCGGCGTGCGCATCGAGGACTGCATCCTGGTCACCAAGGACGGGTACGAGAACCTGACGACGGCACCCAAGGGGAAAGAGGCGTTGAAGATTATTAATGCGGGTATTCCTGGGTTTGGTGGTGGTGGTCACCCTGGCGGGAACTCGTGATCGAGTAGTCGAGGCGCAAGAAGGATGTGAAGTGAGAGAAACGAGTAAGGGGGGAGTGCTTCTTCTATGTGATTGTGTGGTATGGCAATGCTGTGATACATGGAATATTTTTAATATGACAACTCCGATTAACTAGTGTCACCTTCTTTCACAAAATGTAAAAGAAGGACGTGTTGAAGACACATTTCCAAATCAATGGAATCAAATTGCAGATGGAATTTATACCAATCCAGCCGCTTTGCATCTCTTGAGTTGTAGTCATATTCGTTCCTTTACTTCCAAGCAAAACGTTCCGACATGACCCGTACCCCTGGCTCGACCTGGCGCACCCTGGCCGACTCTGTTAACCCCGGCTAACTCTAGGCTACCCTGATCTCACCCTGGATGAAGATCGCTAACTAACTAAATGCGTACACTACAACGTCAGGCAAGTGACGGCATGTGATCAGTAAGTGACTATGCTTTTCTTTTGGGCATGCGATGATGATGGAAATAAGTAAACATGTGATGCATGTGATAATCGAAGAGAGAGAGGAAGAGTGATGGATGAAACGCTCTCTCCAAGATTCGAGTGAGATTTTGGGGGTTTAGGTAATGAGAGCTCGTTGTTTAGTATATAATGTGAATTGCTTCAGTTAGATATCTATAGCTACTTGTACATACAGGTAGAGAAGAAGGATATTGGGGGGTACTTAGTCGGGGATAGCAACGTAGGTAAAGGTATATATATACATATGTGTACAATAAGAGCATATTGCAGATAATAATAATACCCTCTTTTCACCAAGCCAAAATTTCATAAAACTTGACTAAGCAAAAAAGAAATAAAGATCATACTTGCAATGCAAATAAACTGGTATGACAAAGGAAAAAAAGAGTGTTGAGGTCGTGACGCAACAAACAAACAAACAAGGTGATGATGATGTCTGTTACTTAAGCCCGACCCAAAATCCCTTGCAAGGAAACAACCCGAAGTATGCTCCCTTGCGCCCTTAATGCCTCCGATTTGCCGTTGTTTGTTGCCCGCAATGCATCACAGTTTGTCTAAACCTTCCCTTTCCCTCCTTTCCCCTTCCTCTTCCCTTCCCTCCCTTCCTTCTCTATTGTATCAAAGCAGATGTTGCCGCCCGTCCGTCTATGGTTGAAATAACTCCGTCGCCGCCTTCTATGATCCTTGGTATCCAATTTCTAAAGACTTATATCGTAGTTATAAAGTTTGGGTGTGAGTATGATTGTGGTGTGACTGCTCACGCCTTTGTGGGGGGATGACCCATTTAGAAGCGAGAGATACCACGGCCGAAGATCCAGGAAACGAGCCAGTAGACGGGCACGAGGAACTTGTTCCTCCAGGACATGGACTTGGCCAGGTAGGCGGAGCGCCAGAGGACCCAAGCGGCCCAGCCACGGAGCTCGTCGCGGGGGCCCTGGTGGATGGCCTTCCAGCTGCCGAGGTAGGTCATGACACCCCAGTTGCGGAACTTGAAGCCGGGGGCGTTCTTGACGTCGACGACACCCTCGTTGGCCTTGTTGAGGACCTTGGCGAGGTAGGTGGCCTGCTGGGCGGCAACCTGAGCGGTCTTGGGGAGAGTGCGCTGGCTCTCGATGACGGCGGCGTCACCGAGGACGAAGACGTCACGGAGGAGGCTGTTGCTGGCGGAGGTGGGGACGATCTCGGAGCCCTTGGCAGCATCGGTGGTCTGGGTCTCGATGCGAACACGGAAGTGCTCGTCAACGAGGATGCCACCGGTGCGGGCATCAGTGGCGAGCTTGGCCTTGGGGCGGCGGGCCTCGGCGCGGTCCTCAGGGGAGATGGGAACAGCGAAGTCCTTGGAGGCGAGCTGCTTAATGAGGGGGTTGGCCATAAGACCGGTGGACCAGACGACGAGACCGGCACCGACCTCCTTGTCGCCGTACTGCTTGATCTTGAGCTTCAGCTCACCGTACTCGGAGCCGAGCTTGCCATCGGCGGGGCGGACGCGCTCGATGTTGTGCTGGGTGCGGATCTCGATCTTCTGACGCTTGAATGCATCCATGGCATACTTGGAGAGAGCCTGGTCGAACATGGGAAGAACCTTGGGAGAGACATCGTAGACGGTGATGCGGACGAACTTGAGGAGGTCGGGGTACATCTTGGAAAGATCATCGTGGATGAGATCGTGCAGCTCGGAAGCGAACTCGATACCGGTAGGGCCACCACCGACAATGGCGAAGTGGAGGAGGTTGGCGCGGTCCTCCTCGGTGAGGGTGTCAAAACCCTTGGGGTAGGCGCACAGCTCGAAGAGGGAAAGAATCCTCAAGCGGATGCGGCGGGCATCACCAACATCGCGGAGGAAATTGGCGTGCTCACGGACGCCCTCGATGCCGAAGGTCTGGGAGTAGGCACCGCAAGCAATGACAAGCTTGTCATAGGGGACGTCGAAGAGAGCGCCCCTGGCGGTGGCCTGGTTGAGCTGGCCGCCCTGGCCGATGGGGACAACAGCCTTGCTGGCAGAGTCGGCGTTGGCGTTGGCCTCGACGCGGATGGTCTTGTTGGCGAAGTCGATGTCCTGGGCCCAACCTTGGTGGAAGCCGATGCCGTAGTTCAGGCGGCGGATGGGCTCCAAGACGGTACGGAACTCGAGAGTACCGACGGCAGTAGAGGCGAGAAGGGGGGTGAAGACGAAGTAGGAGCGCGGGGAGATGAAAATGCGCTCATACTTCTCGGGATCGAGGTCCTTGGCGAAGGAATAGCCCGCCCAGCCGGAGCCCAGGATGACGACCCGCTCCTTTCTGTCTTTGTCTGTGAGGAATGGTAGTCAGTAATGAGGCTCTCTTGGCGAGGTAGGACGACGACGCGATTTCGGGAGGGAGACTTGCTGTTGAACTTCACGGTCGAAAAATTTCTCGCCGTCAAGGCCAGCGGTGCTGACCGGGTGGACACCTGGAGGGAAGAGGAAGAGGTCCTCGCGAAGCGTGTGATGGAAGCCATCCTGAGACTTTAGCCGGCTGGCGTTGATGCTATTATGGTGTTCGAGTAGGAGTCAATAAGCTCTCCATTACCGATAACTAGAAAAAAAAAAGACTTTTTGGACCGCGTCCAGTGGGCGGATCACGATTTTATTCCATGTGGCCGTTAGCTGCGCTGTCAAGGTTCAATACCCTCGGCGGCGGGTCGGCCCTAGCTAACAAGGTAGACGCCGGTATATTGCCCTCCTCCTCCCAAGCTTGAGGCCGGGATCCATAGGGTAGTGTACCGGCGTATCCATGACGACGGATACATACGGGGACCTGTTGGGGGGCACCTCCGTCCTGTACGCCAATTACATTGTTGGATTTCGTGATGTCACCGATAATCACTGAGTCGGTCTGAGAAGCCATTGGCACCCATTGGCGAGCTGGTCGATGGGAAGAAGGGAGGAAGAGGGACAGGGACTGGGTACGATTCCGAGCCAGCCGGCGTAGAGTTTTTTTCAGAAATGTATCGAGGTGTATCTTTTTTCTCATTTGCTGGAAATGTCCTCATCTGAGGCCTAGTGGACCGTTTGCCTCTGGATATGGAAATTTTGGATGAGACCCCCCGGGCACAAGGCCGATAACAAGAGACTCGAGATAAAGTGGAGGCATTATCGAGAGGAAAACTTTGTTAAAAAAAGGGTGAAAGGGTAGTCGGCGATTTTACCCGTTCATTCGCCGAGAGGGTGGTGTAGTGGAGGTCTCGTGGATGCCACAGACCACCAGCAAAGGAGATCATGACCGGGAGAGCCCGGCACCCTGGGTACAATTGGATCGAGTGTCTATCAAAGACAAAGAAAGAGATGAAGTTGGAGTTGGGAGGTTGTTACTTAACCATGAGTCGCGGAGCGTTCGTGCGCTGAAGACTCGGTAAGTTCTGGTAGCTACGGTGGCTTGAGCGCCCGTCTTGGCATTTATTGACCAATGAGAATCCAACATCTCCCGGACAAGTGGCGGTCGGGTTGCGGCTGGGCTGGAGCAGCTTCCGGGCCGGAGGATGAGGCTCCCAGACGTGCCAGACTCGCAGTATGTTCTTGGACCACCGCCCTTGTCGGTATCGGGAATTGATGAATTGCGTTTCGTCCGGAAGGCCCGTTCTGGCGGGGACTTGGATCTTTGGACCCGAACCCAAATTTAGACTTTTTAGGTTTGGGAACCTGTCAGGTCGTGAATGAAGTCAGCATCAGGTCATGCCAATGAACACTGTCGCATTAACGATCCCGTCGGCGCGGGAATGGGATCATGGCCATGTGAGGAGGTATATAGGTGATTGGTGATTGTGCGTGGGAAACCCTCAAAACCCGATATATCAAGCTCGTGATATCCCATCAACTCTTGTCTTTTTCATGAATTTGCAACCATGCAACCGCTCAGTCAGCGACAGCCAGAAACAGGATAGCGTACCCCCCCCAAACTCGGTGGATCTCCGCCCTTCTCTCCCTTCCTCCGTCTCGGCACTCTGTCCAATGCCGCCAAAGGCCGACCGCGCGAATAACGTCACCACTTGTCCGTTTCACTTTGTTGTCCATCGTCCATGTATCCGAAATCCAGTCTTCCAGAAACCCGCAAGGTCCGAAGACGAAGATGCCACATCAGCACCCAATCTTGACTATGGAGTTCTAATCATATTAATTCTGAGTGGTCCCCTGATTGTCGACATTCCTCCTCAACTCGGGTCAAACACAATTACGCTTTACAAACAACACCAATGATTTGTCTGTTTGTTTGTTTGTCAGTTCTCGCCGTATCCGATCATTGTTCAAACCGGCATGATCTGCTTCTGGAATAGCCGCACAGGAATGTTCCATGCTGTTTGGACGTCAGGACGTCTCTTATCGCGGCTCTTATCTCCAACACTCTCAACGACATCTCCAACTCCCGCCGTCAACGTCTGGGTGCATTGACGTGGAGTCTCGAGACAACATACGACAGACATCTAGGGGGACACAAACGACATGTTATAAGTCAACAACAGATACTACCAAAAATTAGGATCACTCGTGTGTACCGAAATACCTCCTCGGTGCACCTTGCCTCCTCGGACGGGTGACGGTCTGCTTGCTGTCAAGCAACATATCGGATTATGGGTTCGTTGCGTTACTCGACCACAGGATCACATCAGACAAACCCCAAGGGATGATCATGTAAGGCCGTCCGTGAGAAACATTCAAGCCGCAAGCTCAGGCCTATGATGCTTGGGATTGTCACAGAGAGTCTCGTGTTGTATCGTTGAGGCTTCGTGGAATACGGCGGTAATGAATAGGACGGCGTATGTCTCCGTAGATCTGCAAACTCCGTCGCCGTGCTTCATCCGGCTGTCCCACGACAATGACACCCAGGCAAGGGAAAGAGGGGGCTGTGTAAACATGGGAGAAGGCAGGAAATTTAGGGGGGTCAACTTGAAACATATAAGACCAAGCAGAGACCCAAGACCTCACCTCGCAAGGCACAATCGGAACAGGGCACACTGGGAACACTTTTTGCTAAGTCTAACAGCTGCATCCAACCATATTGTGTCTCCAATACTTCAAAAGTATGCCAGCCACTTCACATAATTGGAATGGAAGAAGCTCTCGAAGCCCCAAGCCCCCGCAAGCTAACGACCAACGCATCACATCTTTTATGTGGTATGATGCAAACGATTCCTCCCAAAGTCAAATTCATCATGCGACTTTGATGGCGGCATTGCAAATACCTTCCTAGCCTGCTGAAGACTCTCGCAAAGACTGGCGGAGGCTTCTTCCTCTCTTGACTCCCTGCCTCCCTTCCCCAGACTGTGCCAGGACCAGGACTGAAGTCTGACTGCAAGGTACACAACTGCTTAAGATACCGCAAGTGGAAAGCTGACATGCAGACTGAGAAACCGAATCGGGAGATATTTCGATGAAATCGTGGATGTGGTGGTCCAAAAACATTCAAACGTTGATCAACTGCCTCTGCCCCTTGGCCTCGTCTTTCCATTGTTTCTAGACTCCCATCCCGGCGATTTTGAGGGGGCTGGTGGTGTTACAGATTAATTGGGAGGACCGGCTCCTGTGAAGCGTTGGCAGTCGGCAAGCCAGCAGCTGAAGGCTATCAGTGGTCGAGGTGGTTCTCCTGTGGTGTACATACCGTAGGTATCGTCGCGTCGGGCTGGACGGTGGGGTTACGCAAGCCACAAGATTTTTGGCTTCAGACTCCGATTCAGGCCCCTCATAGGTGAATTTCGACATGCTTTCTTCTTTTCTCCCTGCAGCAGCTGCATTCGGTGCACTAGGCGGCACGCTAAGGTAATCTGCTGCTAGGGGACACGTACAGGTGGAAAGCGGTCCCGTCCCTCCCTGCCTGGCGCTGCAGTGGTCCGCAGCAGTTGCGGGCTGTTGCGTGGTGCTGGTGTTGTGCACATCATCCCGTTGCAAGTGCGTTGTTGAGGTTGCAGTGGTCGCTCTTTCCAAGTGCAGTGCCATTCCATCAGATTCCGGCGCCAGCAGCGAGCAAACCAAGGAAAAAAGAGTCGCAACCTAGGGTAGCTAAGGTACCTAACCATGATCGCGCCAGGCAAGAGCGGGTGGTGTGCACCTGTAGCGTTCTAGCGTTACTACAGCAACTCCACTTTTCCAAGTGAATGAGGGGGTCAAGGCTCGTGTTGATCGCTTCTCAGCCAATCAGAGGCCGTGGTTCGTCCTGTTACCGGGCAGGATGCCTTCCATAAACACCACGACCAAGGTCAACCCCAGCGAGCTGGACCTACCTACCACTCTCCTCGTCTCCAACTTTCCCACGACTCAGCTCCAAGCTGACTGCCATTGACCAACTCAACTCCCAATCCGCAACCCAACGTACGCACTCAGTCAACGCAACCCCAACCTTCCCGACCTTGTCGTCGTCGTCGTCGTCGTCGTCGTCGTCGTTGTTGTTGTTGTTGTTTGTTGTTATTGTTGCGCTCGACCGGCCATCCATACCTCCGCAATAAACAGTCCGCAACCTGAACCACATCGTCATTTTATCGCCCTCATTTGCGGTGTGAGAAACGCGTGCTTGACCGACTACTTGAATACGATCGGGTCGCCAATCAGTTGTTGATATTTCCACGAGGATTGCCAGTGCAGCACCAAGCGAAGCGTCGCATCGCAAGCGCGTCCCTGGAGTCCGCCATTTCACAACTCAACTTGTGCACAACCAACAACGGGGACGGCCGCCTCTCTCTACCTCTACTTACCTCTACTTGTCACACATTTCCCTTGTGTGTGCCCTTGCTTTGCGCGATCTTCAATCTGTCTCAGTGCGCGGTGCCTTTTTTGCGACACTATACTGCCTCTTCGATCCCTTACCTACCTTGCTATGCCATCGCTATAGCAAACGGCTCCAGCATCAACACCAAGTAATCTTATTGTCGACGACCGCTCCTCCCGCCTGCTACACCTAGCCACGCCCAACCGTCCATCATCACCATGGCGTCGGAGGAACCGGTAGGGCGCGCCATCTCTCCCCTGCCCTGCCCTGTTGGGGCAATGACCTCATTGGTTCTCTCACCGCTAACTACGTGGCGCGTCTAGGTGCATCCTCTCCGCCTTTCCAAGAACAGCACTATGCCTATCCCGTCCAAGACGCAGAGTGCTATCCCTCGGCCGCTATCCGAGATCTCGCCCACGGAACAGAGGAGGAATTCGCCCGGTTCCAGCCAGGCACAGGCAAAGGTAAGCCAATACATAGCCACTAGAGCCAGGAACAGAGCTCCATCAACTTCTCCTTGCTCCATGCATGTCGCATATCTCCTTGGCCTCCACTGCCTGTACCTGCATTCACCATGCTAACGTCCGAGGAACAGTCCAAGATGTCGCCTCTAAATACCGATTCGTCCCCCTTCCAGTCGTCTCCCATGTCGCCCATGGATAACGCGACCTCCCCGCGTGTATTTTGGCAAACCCGTTTCAACTCGGAGAACAGTCTCGATAGTCGCACCGGATCCCCCTCGCCTGTCCGTCGCTCGTCCATCGAACGTCTGCAGAAGGCGTCTCGCGTCAAGAACAGCAACATTCTCGCCTCCGAAGTCAAGCCGGGCCAGGAACTCCCTCGCCCCCCAGTCGAACGCCCGCTGTCCAAGATCCAGGGAAACGCATTTGGTGGTATGGGATTCAGCGGTTTTCGTGGCCATGGGAGAAGCCAAAGCAGCACCAGCATCCCCGTCTTGAGCCCCCCTCTTCGGCCTACCGCACCTCCAGTCACCCTGCCTGCCCAGACTCGCCCGGAAACACCGAATAGGGATAAGGAGCAAGGAAGCCAGAGCCTGTCCACCTCGCCTATGAAGTCGTCGCTCTCAAGCCGATTCAGGAGCAGCTTTGACCATGAAGCCGGTACATGGATGACAGACGAAAACGGCAATGAACTACCAACCGGCAGAGCGCTTCACCGCCATGCAAAGAGTGTCACTTTTGATGCCGCTCCGCCTCAAGTGAATGAATACGAGATGGCAACCCCGGATCTATCATCGATCGGCAGCAATTCCAGAGAGGGGAGCTACGATTCGGATGAAGACGAGGACGATGATGATCATTACATGTTGCACGATGATGATCACAGCGAAAGCGGGGACAGCTTTGATGCCTCGCTCGAGGACACAGACAAGACCCCCGTTGTTGGCCCAGAGGACTGGAGGCAGAGCGAAAATGACGACCCTTTCTCGAGAAGTGTCGGCTCGGAGGGTACTTCGAATGGTGACCACAGGCCATTGCCACCACTTCCTGGACAATCAAGCAGGAGCGATTCTGCCTCTCCCAACGCCCTTTCTCCTGTGAGGAGCCTTCCCACTCCTCCACCAGCTCCCTTGACCAAGGCGGATATGCAAAATATCGGCACTGGCAAAATGTCTCTCGAAGAGCGCCTCAAACTCATGATGCTTTCCGACGACGGCAAACACGCTGCTGAGCAGCAGCGGGAGCGTCGCATGCGTCGTGCTGGTACCCACAACCGCGGCGAGGGCCATAATTCTGAACGGGAGCCGCTGAGCAGCCCTCTTTCGCATCCCGAGGAGGATGAGGAGGAAAACGATACCATTGGAGATCTTGAAGACTACCAACTGCCACCGCGTATCTCGCGCGAATCGATTCTGCGTCGGGTTAACGGTAACGGTGAACGGGAGTCGGATTATAACTTCTCTGACCCTCCAACCCTGTCTCCGCCTAGGCAATCAGCTACCTACGACCCGGATGTGCCAATTCCTAGCACTGAAAACGACTCGGACTTCAGCGATGAAACCGACAGCGAGGAAGAGGGAAGCGTCATAATCAAACGCCCACACCATGATTACGACAGTGAAGACGACTATTCGGTTGCGGATACGTATGATCATACCGAGACTGTCGACAGCGAGGCGGATGCATCTGAGATACACCATGACGATGAGACCGAAAGCCAGTACTCTGTTGGCACAGATCCCGAGAAGGATGATCATGAGGATGATCAGGTATCCACCCCGAGGGCATCAATTACCCCTGCAATTGAGGCGCCCGCGGTAAGAGACATCTCTTCCTCCAGCATGAGCGGTTCTCTGGAGCTTTCCAAAGAAAACAAGGATGGAGACATTGCCGAGGACTTGGAGTCATTCATGAGCAAACCTGCTGAGCCGGAGAAGGAAAAGGAGCCCGAGCAAGTCGCTGAGCCTGAAAAGAGCCAGGAAACGGAGACGCAGGCCGTGCCGGAAATCCACATCGAACAGAGGCCAGAGACGCCCAAGATGAAAAAGGTGCTGTCAAAGCCCGAGTATGACGGCTCGGGTTGGGGAGAGCCCGATGAGGAAGATGAGTACGAGGAAGAGCCAGGTACCCCAGAGTCTGTGATCCACCGCCCCATGCCCGACAGTGATGAAGAGGAAGCTCGCGCATCGCCCGCCATCCCGGAACAAGTTGCGACCATCAAGTCGGCGTCTGGTTCCAAGTTGAAGACTCGGCCGTCGGCGACACCTGCCGATATTGAAAGTATGCGTGAGGCTCGTCGCCACGTTAGCCGTGAAGTTCCCGCCATCCCCCAGATTCCAGAACGCCACCGTAGCCGTATCTCGAAAGACATGGAGCCTGAACTCCTGAGAGCCTCGGCCGATGATTACATGATGCGTCATCCTAGCTTTAAGAACCGCAGTCTCACCCTAGATATCGATGTTGGCCTCAGCCTCGAAAGAGATTTCGAAAGGGTGATTGAGGCGCAAAAGGTTGTTTTTGACAATTTCCTAAACAAATCCCACACCACAACCGGAGGCTTTACTTTCACTGGACAAGCGTCCGAGAGCAAAACCAAACCCGACCCAGTTCCACAAGATGTATTCCTCGATGCTAACGTTACGACTCGTAAACAGCGCGGTTATCTCATGCGACAGAACACCAAAATGGTTACTGCCAGTGATAAGGATGGCGACGATTCTCGTAACGGCTTCCGATCTGCGGGCGGCTCACCCGTGAAGGCGAATCGTCCTCAGTCGTGGACAGTGGAGCCTTGGAATCCTCAACCGAGAAAGAGGAGTCTTAAGAAGCGACCCAGTACCACCGGGCCGGTGCCACCACTTCCTGGTCAGGAGAGTAATGCCACGGCGACAACCTCGACAACCGAAGACGACCTCAACGCCGGGATGGAGGGTCCAGAGAGCGGGGAGAGAGGTCGGTTGTTCGTTAAGGTGATGGGCGTGAAGGATCTTGATCTGCCCATTCCAAAGAGTAAGTCTCCTGCTTTGAGGACAAAAAGGAGCTCGACTAACCGTGATGTAGACGAACGGACTTGGTTTGCCTTGACCCTGGACAACGGCGTTCACTGTGTCACGACGGCTTGGTTGGAGCTTGCCAGAAATGCACCCATTGGCCAGGAGTTCGAACTTGTTGTACCAAACGACCTGGAATTCCAGTTGACTCTGAACGTTAAACTGGAGAAGCCCGCCCCGGTCAAGCAAAAGGCGATACCATCTCCTGCCAAGATTACCAAGGCCAAGACGTCGACATTCAGTCGGGTGTTTGCCTCACCCAAGAAGCGGCGCGAAATGGAGATGCGGCAAAAGGAAGAGGAAGAACGCCTGGCGCAACAGCAGCGTGAAGCCGCTGCCCGGCAAATGAAGACTCAGCCTACTGCATGGGACCTTCTCTCCCCCTTGGCCGCCGAAGACGGAAGCTTCGCTCGTTCCTATGTCTGCCTTAAGGACCACGAAACCCGCTGTTTCGGACGCCCGTATACAGTGGAGGTTGCAGCCTTCAACGAGTGGGCTACCGAAGAGGCCGGTTTTGCCTCAAGCGTCAAGAGCAAGCGCGGTAGTACCGGGCCTGTTCGCCGTGCGCCGTACAAGATCGGAAAGCTGGAACTCCAGCTCCTTTTCGTTCCTCGCCCCAAGGGAGCGACCGATGAGGATATGCCTAAGAGCATGAACTCGTGCATTCGCGAGATGAAGGCTGCTGAGGAGCGCCTGGCCCAATCTTGGGAGGGTGTCCTCAGCCAGCAGGGTGGAGATTGCCCGGTATGTTTGCGCTCATGTCCCATAATGACTATTGATATTCTTGCTAACAATATCTTTTATAGTACTGGCGTCGCCGTTACTTCAAGTTGGTTGGTACTAAGCTGACCGCCTATCACGAGGCAACTCGACAGCCACGAGCAACCATCAACCTCGCGAATGCCAAGCGGCTTATTGATGATCGTCGCGCGCTCATGGAGAAGGAAATTACCGGCAAGAACGGCAAGCGCCGTCGCTCTGCGTTCGCTGAGGACGAAGAAGGCTACATGTTTGTCGAAGAAGGGTTCCGGATTCGCTTCAATAACGGCGAGCTGATCGACTTCTACGCCGACAGCACTGAGGAGAAGGAGGGCTGGATGAAGGTTCTCGGCGAAGTCATTGGTCGCGACACCATTCTTGCTTCCGATGACGATACGGTAACGGGCACCCCATCGAAGCTGAAGGGCAAGTGGTGCGAGTTGGTGCTGAAGAGAGAGGAGACGATTCGCAGGCGTGCCGAGGGCCGACGGGTACACTCGAGAACGAAGAGCAGTCTTGTGTAAGTCGGGCTGGCTCACGTTCGCGTCATACATTTATTATAATGCTGAGTCACGAGAACATGTTGTGAAGAGATATGAGAGAATGGGGAAAAAAAAAAAGACAGATGATGATTGGGAAGAGGTGCTTTTTAGTGGTGGAAAAGTCCGGTACTCGGAACCGGGATGGGGCACCGCATGGAGTATGCCCTGACATCATAGGTGATGATGACCATGATCGCGCTTTTTTGCTGCCCGTTGTTTAGCAAAGCGCGGGATTCACGGGATATAACATGCATGGCATCTGGTTGCATTGCGGCTGTCTGGTATATCGATTTTCGCTCTGGCATGTTTGACGGGTGGACAGCAAGCGTCGTACAGCCTCGCTTTGTTCTTTTCTTTCTTCGCTTCAAAAGGGTCAAGGTTATTATACTACTTTTTTGCCGTCGGAGTTCCTGTTTTTACATATCTCTCTTTTCTTCCCGGGCTGATCTGGATCTGGAAGCTTGCTAGCGCATTGTTGTTTGCTGCTGGCTGTTCTATGTTGCCATTGTTTGAGTAAAGTACACACGTTGCCGAGTAACACATACTACTGAGTATCTACCTACTTTTCATTGTCTAGTTGGGGCTGGTACCCTTCTTCATCCTGTCGATTCCTGGATGTCTTGTTAGTAGAGTAGTAAACATACAAAAAGAAACAAGAGCAAAGAGATACAACACAGGACTGGTTTGTTTGTTAGTTTGGTTCTT
>HF970720.1:187383-198099 GCA_000604205.2 Neurospora africana FGSC 1740
CGTAAACCAAGCTCGGCCAGGTTTGCCAAGCCAAACCAGAAAGGGGCAAAGGCTTCTAGACGGCGGCATGGACTTCGACTCCTTCGAGGGGCTTTGGTGGGCATCGATGGGCATCTTTAAGGCTAGCCCATAACGGTATGGAACCATTGTGTCAGCCAGATTTTGCGCGAGGGTTCCCTTGCCATCAATCTTGCCCTTGCAGGGCAGACCCATCCGCTACGAATGCCAATCAATCCAGCAAAGCCCACTGAAAACTTCCAGCAGAAAGCTCCACAAGAGAGCGTGGAGGCGCTAGGCAAGCCTCCAGAACCTGACGATTCTTCCATCGCGTCAACATGCTCGCACCCGTTTCCTTTCAGCCCCACAAAGTCCACCGATGAGCGGAGAGGATGAGCAAGAAAAAAAAAAGAAAAAAAAGAGTCGGTGGTCACAGTTCTTGTTCTCCCACAAGTGCCGAGATCTGATAAGAAGAACAAGTACCTCATAAGTGCATGATTTAGTCGCTTTTGGATCTACGATCTATACCTACACGTGTACATATACGGTACAATTATTCGTCGTCGCGTCCAAAAATTCGCTCAGAGCCGAGAAGGCCGACCAGAAACTAATATATTGGCTCCAGCATACTGTACTACACCATTGATAATACTATACGTACGTATTTCACCTCGGCATGGGCTGTGACGAAAGTCGACTACAGAAAGAGTCTGACGAGAGGATTATCTTGAGCACACGTGGCCATTGGTTCACGTACTAACTAACAGCTTCTCAAAAGCTACGCGTCTGCTCCCCACTCCCATAATTTGAAGCCTACCAGCCTTGGATCTACAGATGTTGAAACGGCCAGCCGATCTGTCTGATAAGGCCGATATTACGCAGACTATACCGCTAACCCATTAGGCGTCTCTGCGATCTTTATCACTTGTGTCTTTCTTCGGCGGTTTTTGAAAACAAGAACTTGGTCATCTCGATGTGAGGATATTGGCAACGACAACGGTAAACAATAATGGAGACGGGGAACGTCATGACTCGTGCATGTCGACTTCTCCGCCATGGCGATGGCGTAAAGGTCAAACATCCAGAAACCCATCAGAGGAATCCACGTGCTGGATCCGAGTACATATGCAAGCATTGTAGCCCCGCGAACCCCGGTGAGCGGTCGGCCCAAACCCCATTTTGAACCCGCGAGCCCGACGACCCTTCTCGGGGGCATGTGCAACCAACCCTATACCTCGGTCAGCTCGGGTCCTTTGACAAGCAGTCTCCCCCGGCGCCGTTGAAAGGGCTAAGTTTGCTCAGGGAATGGCTTGCCCAGCTGTCCTCACTCTTGACAGGGGACTCATTAGTCCGGCACCGCTCTTTTCATATACCATTAAGAAATTCTTCGGATACATAGGTAGCTGGGGCTTGTGATGTTATCTAGGTTAGATGGCGGAGGGACACCCGGTATGATGGAAACGATGGAAACTGTTACCGGATATGTACGATTAGCTATAGATTAGGGCGCTGACTGGCGATGAGGCTCAATTGAGCCATGCCCAGCGCCATGGCCAGGGCACGACCAGTGCCATGGTCGGGTGCAGACTGGCCGCCTGCCATTGGCTGGCGGCTGGAAAGAAGCGGGTCCTCGCCTTGGTAGAACCTGCACGGGCCAAGGGTTCCTACATAAAGGATTCCTGGCGCGGGCGGCCATTCTGGCACGACTCTTACTTCTACATCTCGCTTTCTTACTTTAATATTCAATCAAGGATATTTGGAGTTCTTAGCAATCCCAGCCAACCGTAACAGAAACTGAACCCCATGCGACACCGCTCTCGGGGTTTCTACACTAGGGCCCCTTGCCTGTGTTTACCCCACGGTTTCGGTCGACTTCCATTTAGAGTGCAAGAACCGGTTTCCATGAAAGCTCTCAAGGTTCTTCTTTTGCTGGGTCTCTCGGGCTTCTCGCTGGCTTGCAGCGGCCCCAACGTGTCTGGGTGGAACACGGAGCAACTGTGGATGTGCCGTGCTCCGTGGTTCCCACCGCGTGCATGGCGTGCCCGGCGGCCCCTAAGAATGCGAAACATTTCCACCTCTAACCCGACGAGCCTCTCGGAAGCCTCCAAAGACGGTAGCAAAAGTGGAAAAAGGAACCGCAAAGAAACGAGAAAGGGAAGGTTCCCGACCGCGCCTAACGTAAACGCTAATCATGGCGTATAGGTGCATGAAAGCGTGGATGCCCGGCGTGGATACCAGTGGTGGATAACGGAGCAGAGACTTCAACTGTTTTGTCAAGGGAAAAAAAAAAAAAAATAGGAAAAAAACTTTTGCGGTATCATATCCACAAGTACAAGCTTACTACAAAGGTACGTACGCTTGTCGACTCCCTCTTTACGTGCCGATAAGACACCTGTGGTAGGCATTGTGCAGGCCAGGAATCCTGAACCGGCAGTCAGTTTGCCTGTGGGGGAGCAAGGTGTCCCGCAAGTCAAAAGTTGAGGAGATGCGGTGTGATGGGACGAAAATTCGCGAGTACGTGAGCCAGTCCCTGCTTTTTACAGGCATCTGCTTACAAGCCGATCCCTACGAATCCTTCACGCAAGCAATCCGTACCTACCTACCGAACCTCACCCAGCTTGTGCCAAATACTCCGGGGCGGGATTTGACAGCTTCACTTTGTCCGACCCAATCGTCGGGTCGGCAGGTCTTTACTATGAACACACACATGGTGAACCTCGGTTTTCTTATCGCTGAGTGTTTCGTACTCTATTCTCGGTTTTTTAGTGGTACTGACTAGACAGTGGACACTGCTTTATTAACTTATGAGTTTGCGCCTCCTGGTTCCAATCAAGTGGAAGCTCTACAGTAGTCTAAAACTACGGCGCTACGAATTATCAAGCATACCTACCTAGCTCCTGGCCGTGGTAGCTCCAGCAGTGGAGGATTGTAATTTGCCTAGATATCTCCCTATTGGAGATCCAAGAAGTATGCCTCTATGGGAGGCTCTGTCGCTCTTCAACACGTCGCTGTGTGTTTCCTCCGATCCCTATAACGATGCAAATTTATCATTTTTAGGCGTCTTGGCAGGTTTGTGCCAATCGGTGGTCTCCATTCAACCTGCAGGATATCTCTTAACGGAGTTTGCCAATACCTCGGAAACCCCAGCCTTGGTAGCGTTTACTAGAGATGCAGGCGGAGTGCTTAGCTGACAAGCCACGTCACTAAGTCCTCCAGGCATCTTGGGGACACGCCTACATGTGTAAATGATAAATTTGCGCCGTTAAAAGGATGGGCAGCAACGAAGCTTACGCACGGCTCCTTTGTGCCTGCATGGACCGCAAGCGCAAGTTAGTGCCAACAGATTAATACCAAGACAGAGAGGCAGCTCTGTGATTTTCCTTTTCCTTTTCCTTTCTTCCTTTTTTCAAGCCTACAGTATCGCCCCGTCACAACTGAAGGGAACCGATCACCCGAAGCCGCGAGCTATGCTAGCACTCAGAGGTCGGTACTACACTACATAGTCCGTCCCTCTGTGGTTTGGACTATGTTTCAGCTGTATCCTTAAAATGGAACACATTGGCAGTTTCTCATGCTATCTGCCCTATCTCACTCTCAGACTTTTAGCTCTACACTAGAATAATACTGCAAGGCATATGTCAGGTTTGCATCCTTTCCCGTCGAGACAACGGGATAAATGCAAACTGGGCGCATTTCCTAGTGCAAGGTACAGCATGTGCCGTGCAGTAGTGGATACAAAGTCGCACCTAGACATGTCGATCACTGGGTCTAGCCGTCTAAGACATCAGTGACACCTCGACCACTTTCCGGAACGGTGCTTACGGGGGACAATCTTCGAAAAAGAAGTTGCTGTGGTCCAACGGTCACACCGCTGCCGATAGCGTCCGGGTGGATTGTGAGTGGTGTGACAAACCCGACCGTCGCCTACGTAACCGACGCGAGTCTAGTATGGGTTCGTTGGTTCCTATCTCGAAATCTCGATGATAAAATCCCCTAGCTGATGAAGGACGATGCCACAGAACGGCCCTAACGCGCACGGCCTTATGTCTCAGTTATACCCAGTCCGTCTGCTCGTCAGGGCACAGAAACCCAGCCTTAGCAGCTCTGTACCAGGCAACCAGACAAGGGGACTGACCGCTGCTGACCGACAGTTGGAAATAAGGAAATTCGCGCCGATGATGATGGATCACCCAAAGGACTCGCTCGGTTTTCCATCTGGTTTGGTTTTCTCCGTCCGAACAGGTCTCATTCTGGTCCTGACCTTCCGAGCCTCAGCTCCTAACCTCTTTGCTTCCTAGCCTTCTGGGTTGGGCCGCCTGAATGTCTGATGAGAAAGCCGAGCGAAACGAAAGAAAATAAATACGAAAAAGGAACGCACGTGGCTCAGGTTCCGTTCCGATTGCCCCACTATCTCAATAGAGGCGAGAAAAGTGCTGAAAGCGACGACAAAAAGAGAAGAAGGAAAAGCTAAGTACGGTACGCGAATGACAGATGTCCTTTTTCTTGTTCGGCAGTTCCCCCCATTATTGTCATCATATTTCTCTTCCCGGCCCGGGGCTCTCTTGCCAAACGTACCGAGAGTCTGTTACACCGGACGGCTTCTTTACAGCGCCAATTGGATAATTGGTCCGTGGTGTACGTCTTACATACACATGGTGGCCTCGAACCTTGTTTTCTGATCCGTCGTTTTGATTTCTGTTTTCTTTCCCTCCGCTCGTTAACTGCTCCCGAAGTCGGGAGAGATGGCAGCTGAAGGCTGAAGATGTGATGTCCCTGGCCGATATTATCCCCTTGAGCTCTGATTGGTCAATTGGCGCTGTTTCCGAACGTGAGGACCGGCACGCTATTTGTTTTCTCTTATCACCTTCGTCCTCCGTTAGTATGTTGTCATGGTGTACACAGTAGTTGATGGAGTGTGAACACGAAGACTCGGGTTAAACGAAAAATAAGAAAAAACCTCAAGCCTTCCGTACGAACCATCATTTGTCAAAGCCGTCTTCAATAATATCATCAATATACATTATTATACCCTTTCCCCAGCCCTCATAGGTTAGGTTCCACTGTTATCTAACCATCCACCCTCGCCCCTTCCCAAAATTTGACGCCATTCATTGAACAACGACCGAAACGGAGCTTGGAGTTACCGCAGAGAGTTTTGGGGTACCTTATTCAGGCGAGCCAGGATCCATAAAGTCGTTTGCTACTACTGAAAAAGGCAACGCAGATGTTTATGTTCATGCTGAGAGTGTAAACTTCCTACACCCAGTTGCCAGATCAAGTAGCAGAAACGCCGAGTTCATGCCATTGGTAATGCGATTTCTGTTGAACTATCGTCGAATGTCTAGTCCAGCTAACATGCCCAGAAATAGGTATGTAGCTGACGTATGTCAATCTTGGCCTCTCTTCCATCCTTTATTGCTACTACGAACTTTGCATGCTTTCGTTTCACATCAAGGACATACAGCACCATACCACGCTACGCCGTACTGTATCAGGTTGCTACGACATCGGATTTTATACCTACACATATATATTAGCGTGGCCATATAGTCACGGCACGCGGAACAGAAACACACTACATATGTACGTCTCAAGTAGAAACCCATAAAGTAAGGCGTGTATAAGTAAGATTGTACCTGGATAATACTCAGTACATTAGGGGGTAGTGTCAACAGAGTACTGCTTACAGGCAGAGAGACACCAACATAAAGAAATGTACATAAATAGTATTCAAGTAGGCAGAAATGGTAGAGTAGGATTCAACAAAATTGAGTTGCGTACTTCTTTCTGTGTGTATTCTTTATACTACTTCGGGTGCATATGTATGTGGAGGAGGGTTACGTATGTCATGTGCGGGTTAGGTACCTAGGTACCCTTTATCGGCAGTCTTTGCAATTCTGTGGAAGTTAGTGCAATATGCTTTTCTTCATATTATGTTATTTTTGTCTCTGACATCTGCAACAGGTACCTATGTACTGAGGCTCTCTTCGTGGGTTGGGAATTGGAATCCTGAACATACAAGTCAGAAAGGGAGAATCCAAATTCGCTTAGATGAAATGGTGTGAGAAGAGCAGAATGCGGGGGAAAAGTGGGAGGAAGGAAAATGGAATGGAAAAGGAAAAAAAAAAAAAAAAAAAAGTTATGGTATAACCAGCATGAAGAATTTGTCTACGGGATCTGATAGAAGCAGTTGTGGCCTTCAAACAACAGCAGTACCTAGCATTGATGCAGCTCGAGTGCTTGAGAGTTTTGAGTTTACCGAGACGTGAGTATTTAATTCTAGAACGTGTGAATTTGCCTAAACCTACTTACATGGTTCTGGCAGATCCCGAAGATGGATTTTGCGGGTTTACACGGCAGATTAAGGAGAGGGTAACGATAAATCTAGGTGTACTGCTCCCACAAAGATTATCAATGGACCATTGTCTAGTAGCTACTACAAGACGGTATATCTCGCGTATAAATATCTCCCGCAGTTCGTGTCACTTCAGGGAAACAATCTCTATGTGAAGTCATAAACATGTTTCTTCTGGTGACATGTAGAGGTTAGAGGTATTATACTCTCCGATTATTTAGTTCAGAGTTCGCCAATGAAATACGGTAGCTGTTCTGCCTAAAATATGCGAGAAAGTCTTATTTGTGGGCTCAGATAGTCAGATTTGGTTGAATATCAGCAGTTTCTAGGTGACTATTTTTGGCAAATGGCGATGTGGTGGGACTGACTTGTGAGTATCAGTGGAGAGGATAGATGTAACTTCTTTAACCCAAAACCGAATTTGGATTCGTCAAGTCTATATCACTGGTGGGATGAGGGATAACTGGATGGTCGTGGCCAATTGACTGCATGTCGGACTGATACGAAAAAAATGGACATTTGTTCCTGTTTGGGTATTGGTACGTCAAGCGAGAAGTAGAATGAGCATTGCAGCCCATAGACATAAAATGGGCTAAAAGATTAAGGGCTGCTTATAGCATCAAGCGAACTCAAAGAATAGTTCAAAAATGGGTATCTCCATCACGAAATTCAAAGACCGCCACCCAACACAACCATGTCTTCCACCCAGACACTCACTCTTCAACCTTAATCGCAGTCTTTTTCGACCCTCAATTTTTCGAAAGCCCCGAAGATACCTGCTATCATACAAACGCACAACCCACATAACCCACCCTCTGCTTTCCAAAACGCACCTCCAACCCCCTCACCTACCAGTCCCTCCCGCACTCACTTCCCAATTGTCGCACCCAACCACCATCCACCATCCACCCACTCACTCCCTTCCACCCTGTTGATCACCATCACAACCATTACCATCATCACGTCCAGGACCGCCAATAACCTCAATCTCACTCGCTATGTGCGTCTCAACCCTGACCACCCCGCATCTCGGTGGGTGTCCTAACGCCGTCCCAATCTGTTGATTTTCAGGCGGACTGATTCCGAGTCCTGTCGATCGATTGGAAGCGGAAGCAAAGGAGAATTCTTGACCAACAGCGACACTGTATGATGGCGGCAGTGAAAGCTGAGGTCCTGGGGTTAAGCGAGAAGAATGGGAGCTTGACGAGTCTTGTGCATGACCCGCAGGGTCGTCTTTATCCTTCTGGGACCACACGCGTGTGTCAACTCCTAGGGTAGTGTTGGTGTGGCTGGAAGCAAAGGGACTCCATGGTGCTGCTGGCGTCAATGGGTTCTTGGGTGTCCCATTGCTTGTGCTGTTTTGCGTCTCTGGTTCTTTCTGTTTCTGTTTCTTTCTCGTCGACCGGTGTCGCTCCTCCTGTGGTGAATGTCTTGAGGAGGATGTGGGGGTTGGAACCGGGGGAAGAGGGCAGGTAGGTGAATTGGAGGGCGGTAGGATTGTTGTGGAGGAGCCACTGAGTGCGGTGTAGCCTTGAGAAAGCCTGTTGACACTAGTCCGTTTCTGCTTTCCCTCCGTCTTCTTTTCTTGATCCGCGTGCGGGGATGGTATGTAAATGGGTGACAGTGGCATTGGCAATTTGATCGGGACGTGGAAAGCATTCAGTCGGAGATACCATGCGTTGTGCGCTGGAGGGGAGGGATCGTCTGACAGATCGGGCCAGGAGTTATGGTTCACTTTTGCTGTGGATGAGGACTGGGTAGGGTACAAGTCCGGGAATTCTTTTCTGAGTTTATCATATGGAGAACATGGGACGGTATGGGAGCCTTCACCCGTTGTCTGTGCAGGTTTTGATCGGTTCGTGAGAGGTATGTCCTCAGTAATAGGGAGGATAGAGAAGTCGTTCTGGCTGTTCATTCAACTGTACGTTAGCATCCAGATGGTCCAATGTGATGGTTATGTTGGGAAGCTTGTGAGTCTCATACCTTGTGACTGTACCTCTTTTGCTGTTCTTCGTCATAGATGACCACCACGATTTCGAACCTGTTTGCGTGCTAAGCTCCGATGGTGGTTCAGAGTCATCGAGGTCATATTCTTGATACAGCTTGGGCCAAATCTTTCCTAAGCCGAGGAAAACGAGAACCAAGCGGTATTGGTTATATGCCTCAACTGTTGTGCCGAAGGTGATGCAAATGGCCGCCGAGCTCACCACTGGAACGTAATTGGTAAGGACCGCGGTGACTTGCATTCTTTCCGTCGTTGTGAACGAGACAAAGCCGATGTTGGCGTGAATGCGATGGAGGTCGAACGGCAGCGACCACGGCCAACCCTCAACGAGGTTGAAGACGAAGAAGACGCAAACAATCGGCACAACTAACACGAGAATAGAGAGAGTGAGAAAGTAGAGCTTTCTCCTCAGGCGTTTTTGTCTCGCGGTTCGTATACTATCATCACTTGGTATGACTTCGCGAGTGAGTTTCTCTAGCTGTCGGTACTTGTAAAAACACACTCCTGCGTATATTGTAAGCGATTACGAAACATGCCATGGACTTGGCTTTGTGTCTTACCTGCCAAGCCTGCCGCCCCAAGCGTGAAGACTGGCGATGGGAGAATGAAGAAAACGAAGAAGACGCCATTGGGATCGAAGATGGCATTGCAACCGGCAAGGGTTGAGACGTCGTACCGTTGAGTAAGGAGAAAGTAAGTGAGTAAGACCTGTAGGACCGGATTGCCGAAGATGATGAGGGCAGAGATTCGGTTTTTGCGCTTCTTTTCTCTGGGACTGAGGCTCGTGACTCGCGGGTTACCGATCTTGTTGGCAAGCCCGAGCATGATGTCGAAGAGGGTGGTGTGAAAGATGGTTCCAACCGCGAAGAAGACGTAAGTATGGAAATCGCACCACCCATAACCAGCATACCATTTCTTGACATTGTTGTCTCGCCATATGAGCGAGTTGACGACGTAAAAGAAGTTGAGCGTGACTGTTGACATGCAATGTACCGTGGCAGAAAATTCGCCGTTGATCCATAACAGCCTCGCAGGCACGAGAGGAATAAGAATTCCGAGGATTCCCAGAAAGACTCTGAAGAAGAGGTTGACCTGGAGACCAATATCGGTGTAAGGAGCGGGAGGGCCAAGTCGTTCTTCGGGTGTGGTGGTGTAGGAGGTGGTACTGTTGGCGACACTTGCCCAGGAATCTGTGTTGTTCATTTTGAAATCTCCTCCTCATAGACCCGTGACGGATGTTTGTGTTTTTTTCGACGCACGAGCGATACAAGAAACTTGAGAGGTCCGGGCAGTTATTAACGTAACGGGACAGCAGATAAGGGCTGGCATCAAAGGGGCGACGATATCAGCGTTGAAAACAAAGTCAGGCCAGGGGCGACAGTGAGAGAAGTTTAAGAGAGGCATGACGCCGACGATGGCGAAGATGTGATCGGGTCGTGGCATGATTTATTGGTCTATTCGGAGATGGCAGCGTATAGAGAAGATTTGTGAATGGGAAAGATGGGATGTCTCAATCGCGCTGGTGGAGCGAACTGGTGTAAGTGATCAATGAGTCTGCCGTCCGATGTCAACTATACAGTGGGGTATTCAAATTGAGCACCCTTATTCAGGCTCTATTCAGACCCAAAAGGGGTTTAGTGTGGTCCTCAACCAAAGGATGGGAAGAAAGAACATGTAAGTTGTCGCAGACTCATTTTCCTGAAAGCAAACTTAGCACCGCAGTTCTTGGAAACTGGAGTGTAGTTGCCATTTGTCAATTGGCATAGTAGAAGCGGCCGCATTGGTCTTCTTGGTGTAACTTCTTTCAGTGCCGTTGAGTGTAGCCCGAGACCTCAGGATGGTGGTTGGTACAAACCACGTGCTCTGCCGACCGAAAGCACGCTCGGGATTTGGCTGTTAACGCCCGGTCCCGGAAAGCTGGGTGGCTTCCGGTAGGTAGTAACCGGTTGCCTGTTGCCGGTCTTTCAACTACCGTCCTTGGAGGGTTGAAGATCAAGTTGCCGTAGATTGTGATATGTCAACCACCGAGGGAGGCAAAGATAGTAGTAGCTTGGTGATGAGTGATATCAACAACAAGGCCTGATGAGGCAGTCGGTCGAATTGGATCCAATTTCGGAAATCGACATGAGACATCCGAAGGATCATGGACGTCTTGGAGCTCACCTTAGGCGAAGAAATTCTCATCATTTGATGGCCATGGTTGGTGTGATGAAGAAATGGAAGATAAGAAAAGAGAAATCGCACTTTGCGGGAAGTACGTCGGGTAGGTGCCCGTGGTGAAGTTGAAGCTGTATACGGTGTTGGCTGCAGTGGGGCAGGAGGCTTATTTTGACGCCATGGTGTGCATATAGGTAACCGC
>HF970721.1:39227-49331 GCA_000604205.2 Neurospora africana FGSC 1740
CCAGACCGAGCTAGAGCTAGGGTAAGAATAATAATTGATGATGTCCATCACATCGCACCTAGCCATCCGAAAGGTGGTGAAAGAGTTCTTTCCAAGTTGCACGTGTGCTACCGGGTAGTAAAGGGTTGCACTCCAGGGGTTGGTAATTTGTTCTCCAGGCATTGTCCCGGAAATGGAGATGTACCGCTAAATCTCACCACCCATGTCGGATTTATCCCAAAGTGCGGATGGAAAGGCACATGTGAGAGGGACCTTCTTTGACTGGATCGATGTGAGGTTGAGGTCACATAGATAAGCTTCGAACCCCGGGCAGTCACCACAGTCACCTTCCAGAAATGCTCCTGCCTCTTTTGATCGGGTCTTCTTACCTGTTGATACTTCACACACTTCACTTACCTCGTGGTGGTAAGTCGTCAGGGTCATATAAAGACCAGAGGCCCTTCACATAACTTCTGGAAACCATCAACACTCAACGCCGCATCACAACAAGCATCGTTAGTCACCATGGTAGCCCTCACCAACCTCCTCCTCACCACCCTCCTCGCCTCCGCCGGCCTCGGGTCTGCCCTGCCCCCACGCATCGGCAACACTGTCATCGAGGCTCGGGAGCCGGAACTGGCACTCAGCGGCCGTAAAATTACGCTCGCCCAGGAGCACAACCCCCGCTTCCACAAGTTCAACGGCGCCCTCTCCGTCTACAAGACCTACCTGAAATACGGCGCCCCCATACCCGACCACCTCGTCAAAGCCGTCGCCAACCACCTCGGCATCTCAGCCGATGAAGTCCGCAACCACACCATCACGTCCCCCAAGGCCCGCAGAGATAAGGGCTCAGCGGCCGCTGTCCCAATTAGTCAATCCGACACAGCCTACGTCACCCCCGTCTCCATCGGCACCCCTCCGCAGACCCTAAACCTCGACTTTGACACGGGCTCCTCCGACCTCTGGGTCTTCTCCAACTCCCTTCCCTCATCCCAATCAGCCGGCCACGAAGTCTACTCCCCCGACAACTCCTCCACAGCCAGGCGGCTCAACGGCGCCAGCTGGGATATAAGATATGGCGACGGGTCGTCGTCCAACGGCAACGTCTATCTGGATAAGGTGACGATCGGAGGCCTGGCGGTTAACGACCAGGCGGTCGAGACGGCGCAGCAGGTGAGCGACAGCTTTACGGCAGAGACCGCTATCGATGGGCTGGTTGGGCTGGCTTTCGGGAGCTTGAATACCGTCAAGCCGACGGCGCAGAAGACGTGGTTCGAGAATGTGAGGAGCCAGTTGGATGAGCCGGTGTTTGCGGCGGATTTGAAGTTTGGAGCTGGTAAGTTGATTTCCCTCTTCGGTTTGACTCGGATGGCGAGGCTGGGTTGGGTTGGCGATGATGGAGCCAGGCCGGACTGGGTGTCAAATCGGTTCGGCTGGACTGGATCACGGGAAGTAAGGGAAAGTACGGGGAGCGGCTCCAGCACTCCGGGGTTCCGACACCGGAGTCACGCCATCTGGCTGGAGTTTCGGCGACCCTAACCGAACAACCATGTCGTAGATCTGGGATTAGTTTTGTTCCGTTACTGACAACCCTTCGTTCCCAACAGCTGGTACTTACGACTTCGGCTTCATCGACCCAGCCAAGCACACAGGCAACATCACCTATGTGCCCGTCAACACCAACCCGGGCTATTGGACCTGGACGGCGACGGGTTACCAAGTCGGCTCCTCGCCCTTCGTTTCGCAGCCCATCACCAACATTGCCGACACGGGCACCACGCTCGTGTACCTGCCCGGCGCCATCCTGAAGGCGTACTACAAGCAGATTCCCGGCTCCATTAACAGCTCTGAGTACGGTGGGTGGGTGTTCCCCTGCGCGACCGCGGCACCGGACTTCACGTTCGGGGTGACGGCCGAAGCCAGGATCACAATCCCGGGCCGCTTCATCAACTTTGGATCGGTGACGGACGGGAGCTCGATGTGCTTTGGTGGCCTGCAGAATAGCTACTATGTGGGCATCAATATCTTTGGCGATGTGGCGCTCAAGGCGGCGTATGTGGTGTTCAACGGGGGCGAGACGCCGAAGCTAGGGTGGGCTTCGAAGAAGTTGTAGGTGTCTTGGCTGTTGACGGTTGACTGTTCAGTCTGTTAAGGACGAGCATTTATGTTTCTAGTGTCCCCTAGTGTTTATTTTTAGCCAGTCAATGGTGATCCGTAGTTTTTTTGGGTCTCCTGGGATGCCGAGATGCTTGGCGTCTTCCGATGTCGGGCAGTCGGGGTGTAATGTTTATTTCGAGGTATGTGACTCGGTCGAGGATCGGAAGTTGTAGGAACCTCTTTCACCCTATTCTATATCCAACAACCTATCTCCATGGTGCTTGGTTAGTGTGTATCCAGTGTCCAGGATGAATGCATTCTGCCTTGTCTGTTCCTGCATCTTGACGCGTGGCCGAGGACGGAGTGCCACATGGATATGGAGGAGATGATGCTGCATGTCTTGCATGTGCCTGGAGTTTGTTGGAACTCCGGATGGTGACTCACATGCCTGGATGTGGTTTGACAAGGCGACATGATCAGCGTAGTTGGATGCCAATGGACATGTCGCGTTGGCCCCCGTCTTGATGTATGTACAATAAGCTGCCTTAGTCCCCGGACCTAAGCCCTATCGCAGGGGAACCTCCTGCCTGGGATCGATATACTGTGTAAAGCGAAGCCCAGATGGTGGTGGTGTAAACAGATCCGAGAACGGAAGAACGGTTCGTCTTGTCATGGTTGCCGATCAAACGAACCTCGCTCAGGCGCCATGCCAAGGTCTTGGCCCCCCGATCTCGCCTGCGTCAAGTCAGCATGCGATCGATCGATGCACACGCACCGAACGTTGCGAAACAAGGCGAAGCAGTGCGTACCTCTAGCGCGGCCCGAAACGGAAGCCAAGAAGGAGTCTTGAGTGTGATAGCTTTTGACAAGTCGCGGCGCGGCAATCAACTAGTGTAGTGTAGTCGGAAAAGCTTATTTCGACAACTGTCTGTCTGTCTGTCTGTTTGCGACATGAAGGTGTTGACCTAAACAAAGCATCACCACTCGTTTGCTTTGGTGTTGTGGATTGGTTTGGTGGTTGCAAGAGTCACGTTACTATGTCTTGGCACTTGATGGGGAAACTTGGATGAGGAGTTCCATCAGAAAGGTTGTCCAATTCCGCCCCATGTGCTCTACAACCGATGAGGACCGTGTAGGACCGTGTACATCCGACGTCATGTCGGCGGAACGAGACCGCTGGGTAAAAGATTTACACAGTAAGAGGGACACCATGGGCAGGCCCTTGTGGTGATTTCATGAGTGGGGGACTTGGCATCATGATGGAGTCCGGATTTTTCTCTTTTTGGTGCTTGCCGTCGCATCGATATGGGGGCTCGGTGGGCGGATGGGATGCGCAAAAAAGTTGGGGAAGCGAAGATCTCGAAGAAGGTTATCGAGACGGGAAGGCAAAGAATCGAATAGTTTGAGTAACATCGATGACATGATGTCGTGCACACATCATCCTCTATTGGGAGGAACTGGTGCTGATGAAGTGAAGCATGTCGACTGCGGAGAAGTAAGGGAGTGCCCGTCCACACTGTGGGTGGTCCGTTGTCGGCCTTCCACGAACGGAAGGACCGAATAGTTTTGATGAGATAAAAGGGATCCTCATCGTTCGCTTCTTTTCCTTCTTCCAGTCATGTTCCCCGGTGTTGTGGGAATGTCTTGGCTTTCTGGCGGCGCGCGGTACCGACCGGTCGACCACTCGCGCTCATCATGATATCTTTGGGTTGGAAAACAGCAACGGGACAAAAATGTATGACAAAGTGCACCAATACATAATGACATTGTGATAACACCCCCGCGCACATCAATGATATTCTCATTGTTCTCTTTGTGAGATGGTCGGACGGCATGAATTAGCCGGTACAGACACCGAGAATGTTTAATTGCAGGGTCGAAAAATGCTTAGGGCTGACAACCATTGTCTGTAATCCACTAGTCGCAAACACAAGAGAGATGCGATGAACAGGATTTTCATTTGTGTGTGTGGAAATTCCAGGATGACGGACATGTCGAATGCAAGTCACGGGGAAGTGCCAAATGCCAAGAGATGCAGCCGAGGCAGCCTCAAGGAAGGAGTGGATATGCCAAGCCACAGCGATGTTATTCTCACTCCCGGCCGGCACCTGCATTGAACTAACACTTGCAAAAAGCCATCGTGCAGTAGCGCCCTTTGCCCCTGAAGTACTTCGTGACGCAACTCGGCAGTCAGATTGCGTTTTAACGTCCGGTGTGTTCCCGCCCGACGAACCCTTCGTTTAGTATCACCTCGCGATAGGGAATATCGCACACACGACGGTTGCGACAATCATAATACCAACGCAGGAATAAGCTCATTGCGGCATGCCCTATACGTACTAGTATATCTATACCCCACCGATGCGACAGGATGAACGCCACCTAGCGTGGTGCGACTAATAAGGTACATCTCCAGCGCGAGTGTGCGATGTGCGGCTGTCGCGTGTAGAGTTCCCTTTACATCGATTCCAGTTCGCATACGCCAATTCGATATGTACATCGAAGTCAGTCATCGAACGAGTGGGACAAAACGGGGCCGATTGCCATCAAAAGGGACGTTGATTGCCACGCCCATCCCCGAGATCCGCAGCCTCTTCAGCAACGGTGATGAAAAAGTGGGAGGCAATAAGTCGTATCGCAAAGCAGAAAACAGCTAACGTGGAACAACCTCGGGATTCGTTATCCATACAGTATCCATCCATGGGCTCCATCCAGTAGACGACAGGTTCCACGCTGGCATCTAGACGGCAAATGGTTCCGGCTGTCCTGATGTGTGATTTGTCAATCTTGCCTCAGTTGGGTGGAACAGGCCCGAAGACGGTCGAGTGATTGTCGGTGAAAGGGCGACTCTGTCAACGATAAGGGTCTTGCGAAACAATCCATACGGCTCGCGCCTTCCCCGGCCTCCAGAATCGGCGCTGCCAGTGGAAAGTCGCTACGGTGCTTCATGCCGTACAAGGAAGGAGGATTGAGAAGGAACCACTTTTGACCACCTGCCAAGCCCCGGGATTCAAGGACACCCCACGGACGACCGAGTGGTTCTCGGTGGTCTCCTTCCCATGTCGCCGTGGTGTGCTTGCTGACAGTGCTGACAATATCCTCTTTCTGGTTCAGCGCCTTCCTGTCGCCCCGCAGCCCTCGTGGTCGCGTGCCCTCGATGTGACTCTGCTCATGAACTTGGTCTCGTTCTTAACTCGTCGTCTCCCCCGCGTCCGAGTCCATGGCTGCTGCTTCCCCAGTCTCTTCGTGAACCCTCCTCTCCCCCTCCAGCTGACTCTTCATCTCATCCGATCCTCGAGACAGGTTCTCCATATCCAGTGTCCTCCCAACCCCTGCCCATAACAGACTGAGGCCAGAGGGTAAAATTTTTACGGGAGCGACTGGAGACAGTTTACGAGGGATAACAAACACCAAAAGTCCACAATGGGTATGTTCTTTACATCATATATACACTGTTGCTTCCGACTGCCCCTTTCTCCCATCCTGGTCGCTCCTTCAGCTTCTTTCCCATCCCAGATCATCACCATCTCAGCACTGCAGCTTTATTGAACCACTAGACTGACACATGGCAAACACAGCTACGACAGAGATTGTGGTCGCTGATGGCAGCTCCAACTATGACTTGGAGAAGCGCAACACGGCCAGCACCGTCCAAAAGCACATCCCCATTGAGGACGACTACGAGGGCAAGCCCACCCAGGAGGAGCTCGACACGCTCCGCCGTGTACCCGGCAGTCTGCCCATCATTGCGTACCTGATTTGCATTATCGAGTTCTGCGAGAGAGCGTCGTACTACGGTGTCCAGCCCCTTATCAGCAACTATGTCAACCGTCCTCTGCCCCAAGGCGGCAACGGTTGGGGTGCTCCTGCCCATGGTACTCAGCAGACAGGCGGTGCCCTCGGTCTGGGCCAGAGTACCTCCAACGCCGTCACTCAGTCCTTCTCCATGTTGGCGTATGCCCTTCCCCTCGTCTTCGGCTGGTTGGCCGACGCAAAGACTGGCCGCTTCAAGCTTATTTGCTGGGGTGTCCTTGTCTTCGGTATCGCCCACGTTCTCCTAATCGTTGCCGGTGCCAAGAACCTCCTTGCCGACGGAAGCTCCAAGGCCCCCTTCTTCATCGCCGTCTACATTCTCGCCTTTGGTGCTGGTGAGTGAACTCCCTTGAACACCACTTCCAACGACCTAACTAACTCCTCACAGGCATGTTCAAGCCCAACGTCTCTCCCCTTCTCCTCGATCAGGTTACCAACACCAGGCCCATGATCAAGGTGCTCAAGACGGGCGAGCGCGTTATCGAGGACCCCGAGGCCACCACTGAGCGTGTCATGTTGTGGTTCTACCTCATGATCAACATTGGTGGTTTCATGGGTGTTGCCACTGCCTACGCGGAAAAGTACATTGGCTGGTGGCTCGCCTTCCTCATCCCTCTCGTCCTCTATCTTCCTCTTCCCCTTCTCTTGCTGTTCCTCCGCAAGCGCCTCATCCTCCACCCCCCCGGTGGCTCCGATCTCCCCAACGTTTTCAGAGTTCTCGGTGTCTGCTTCCGCCGCGGTGGTATCAAGAAGATCGGTCGTCACGGTTTCTGGGATTTGGCCAAGCCTTCCAACATTGCTGCTGCCGGCCTTGAAGGTGCCTACAAGATTGAGTGGAGCGACCAGTTCGTTGAGGATGTACGCCGTACCTTCCAGGGTACTGGTATCTTCTGCTTCTTCCCTATCCAGTACCTCAACGACAACGGTCTCGGTTCCGCCGCTAATTTCTTGTCGACCATGTTGAGGACGGATGGTGTCCCCAACGATGTCATCCAAAACTTCAACTCTCTCAGTATCATTGCCACTGCTCCCGTCCTCAACTACGGCTTGTACCCCGCGCTTAGACGGCTCAACATCCACTACGGTCCCATCGCTCGCATCACCACCGGTTTGCTCCTGTCCACCCTCGGCGGTGTGGGCTACACCCTGCTCAACTACTACGCCTACAAGTTGTCTCCTTGCGGCGACCACGGTTCCAGCGACTGTAATGTCGGCACCGGTGTTGCTGACATCAGCATTTGGTTCTTGGCCATCCCCTTCGCCATTGGTGGTATTTCCGAGTTGTTCGTCAACGTGCCTGCGTACGGTATTGCTTACTCGCGCGCTCCTGTCAACATGAGAGGTCTCGTCTCGGCCATCAACCTGTTCTCCACGGCTGTGGCCTATATCATCGGTCTTGCCTGCTCTTCGGTTGTTACCGATCCCTACCTCACCTGGGACTTTGGTGGCCCCGCCATTGCTGGCGGTGTTCTCACCATCGTCTTTTACTTCACCTTCAGGCACATCGACAAGGAGGAGACCGTCTTCTCCCAGAGAGAGACCATTGAAGCTACTCCTGCCGATGACTCCAGCAGTCAGGTTGGCGAGAAGACCCCTCCTACCCACTCTGAGAAGAAAGAATAGCACATTTGTGCATGGGCTAAGAGGCGATGACCCTTGTCCTGGTCGACTTTTCTTCTGAATGCGATAAGCGGGTGGTTCATTTGAGATGGGCATATTGGTAATTTTCGGTGGGAATTTGTATTATTTACTTTGCGATGATTTGGATGGTCGTACTTGGCGCATCTTGCATGGTTGGATGGTCGGTTGGATGGGTTCGGAAACTTACGGCATTTCACGTCATGAAAATGATCATGATGAAGGGCAGGCCATTTGGATATAAAGATTTGGCTGGTCCGAGAATGAAACGACCGCACATGTACATATAACTAATGATACCAAAGAAGAACAAGCTGTTTAACAGTATTTGAGATTTTGGCCTGGGTCTTGGTGTTGTCCCCTATGTTATAAAGGAGTGGTGTCAGCCTCAAGAACACCCACCCTTTTGGACGAACACGCGATTCGTTTGAGGATGCGACGTTGTGTCCCAATTGTGCACCATAAAGATATGCAGGGGACGAGCAAAGGAGATTGGCAAAAATGTAGTCATGCGGCGAAGCTGGCACTTTTAAAGTCCTGCGCCGTACTATAAGCTTACAATTGGACATATGGGGGAGGCTGAACGAAGGCTTGGCACGACGGAAGCGCGCTTATCACCCTCGAGTGTGGAGGAGGGAGGGAGGAGCTGAGCGAAGCCTGGGGGCGCAAGACGCTTCTAGCCGAGATGAGTACGCAGAACGGGAACGAGGCTGAAACTCGGAATCGAATCAGGTATCTGCTTACATGTAAACATAGCACGCCCAAGCCAGCAGGCCAGCACATGTGTGATGGCGGCTATTAGGAGTTGACGCCACGAGCGGGCAGCGGCCGATTGGACATTGAGCTGAAGCAATGTAAGTCGACAATAAAGACTTGTCAAGTCACGTCCCCTTCTTGAATTCCCCTTTCTCTCTGTTTCGCCTCCCATTCCCTCATTGTTACACAGTCATTTTTCTCTTTCTCATGCCGGAGCTAAGCATCTTCATGTCCTGACCCGTTGACCAGCTTCAACTCGCTTGTTTTCACTCACAATGCTTTTCCTAGCTCCTACTTTTTTGCCTCTACCCCTAGCAACGACGCTCCTTTTGCTCGTATGCATTCTAAAACCTGTAGTTCACGTATCAGCTGCCACGCCAATAGCTTTCATCAACCCGCCTCCTCTCCGCGATCAAGATCGCGACGACAGTAAAAATGCCGTTTACCCCATCGGATCGACGATGAAGTTGCAGTGGACCGAGGACCAGACGGTTCGCTCGTCGCTGGTGCTGTATCAGGTGGTGGAGGGGGATGGGTTTGAGTATATTGCACGTAGGTTCTGTTCTCCCTTTGTGCTCCAAGGAATATTCTATGACACAACGCAAGCCGTGTTTTACGACGGCGACGATGACGATGACGATGACGATAGTGATGTTGATGCTAATGCCCCTGCCCCCACACATAGCAAACCACATCCAAATAACAGACTACGACTGGATCGTAAACACAGCGAAAAACCTCTCCCTCTGCAACGTCTTCCAGTTCGCCCTTTTTTCCAACGGCCACACGGCTCCCGATGCAATGAGCCATTACTTCAACATCACCTCCGCGTCTTCGTCCTCGCCAAATCCAGTGACAACTTCCGAAGCCCCTTCGCTTTCTTCGTCAACGACGGGTACCACCTTGCGAACAATAAAGACTGGTAGCGCTGGAGGGGGAGCAGCGACGACGACGAGCACGACGAGCCCAGCTAATACGGACGCAAACGCAGATGGTAGTACTGGGCTTGGAGGTAAAGGGAATAATACTGGGAGTAAAGAGCTTTCAACCCCCTCAGCAATCGGCATAGGCATCGGCGTTTCCTCAGCTATTTTCCTCGCCCTCGCCGGTGCGTTTGCGTATTGGATGTTTCGTGTTCGGCCGAATAAACGGAACAACATCAGCCACCATGCGGTTGAATTACCGCCGCCTCAAACACCGCACATGGCGCATACGGGTTTCGGTGGTCCTACGATGGTTGGTATGAATGGGAACACCGACTACGGGAATGGGAATGGGAATGGGAATATGTATCAGACAAAGGATATTTTTGGGGGAGAGTTGCAGGGTCATAATGGATTGGGGAGAAAGGGGGGGTCGTCAATTTATGAGATTGATTCGCAGACTGGTGGTGCGTTTGCCTGGGATAGGGCGAGGAAGTAGGAGTCGAGGGGAGGTTGTGAGGAGGAAAGGGGGGAAGATGAAGGGACATACTAATTTGGGAAAACGAATAAACGAATGAAAGAATGAGGTACATATTGTAATACCGTGGAAATTCAGATAGAATATCATATCATGACGGGGAGTTGGGAGTAAGTAGGATTAATTCGTAGCATCAGTTGCATTTGACGACCATCCATGAGCCAGTCTTTACGAACAGCAAAAGGAACAAAAATGTGTGGTACAAATACCTCATTTCTGAGCGCCGACAATGTGGGAAGAAGAAAGAAGAGAAAATAAGGCACTGTAACAAACAGAGAAAGAAGAAAGAGAGAAACAAAAAAAGGAAAAAAAATGAACGAAAAAGAGACATACAACACCAGGGATTCGCTGGTCGTC
>HF970722.1:0-15664 GCA_000604205.2 Neurospora africana FGSC 1740
TTTTTTTTTTTTTTTTAAAAAAAAAAAAAAGATATTAGAGCTAAAAAAAATCTAACTAAGCTTATTATCCATTTTAGCACTATATAAGTATTTAGGATCAAAGCTCTTTTATATCTAAAAAAGAGTATTGTCTAACGATATACAGTTGTAAGGAATAGAAATTATATTCTTTTCAGAACACAGCGCGAAAAGGCTGGTCCGACCCTGTTTGGACTCTGTTGAGAGTATTTCCAGCTGTTGGCACCCAAGGGCTTGATTTTACCCTGTTTTAAGACCCGGGGTTCTCTCTATGGCCAGGTACCTCTAGGCTTGTAAAATAGAACGAACGACACCCCCGGGCCAACGCCCCAGCGGCAGACCTACGAAAATTACCACGCAAGTTTTCAGCAACGGGAACCACTGAGCCATAAGGCCACAGGGAATGAATGCCTTGGACATAGCCAACGACTCACCATACCTACCCCCAAAATTCACTACGTCTATCAAACATCTATCTACGAAAACCCACGAAAATTGCGTGTCCAGCTCGTGTTGCTTCTCTAAGCCGTACCTACCGTACAATGGCGGTGCCTGAGCCTCCATCCTCATTGGCCATGTCGGACGTGGTGGTTTTTGAGAGGTTCGTAATCCTGCTGCGAATTGAAACAGCCGAAACAAGTTGGTCCTTGAAACACACTGAAGATCTTATTATGAGATTTATAGTACCTTGCTTATATCCCATTATCGTAGCTATCATGGGAAAACAACGAGAAGAAGTCATTCAAGCGTATCTCTAGAGTTTCTACATCCTTGCTTCCTCAAGTCAAGCAGCCGGAGTCTCAACTTGCGCCAATCACCCCTAGAACAATATCCCAGAATCAAACCGAATTATCCTCTCAAGAAAAGACAACAAGTTCCATCAGCCAGCCCTTCCTTCCTTTCTTCTTTCGAACATTCTTCTCCCACAACAACTCTCACCCACCCTCGCCCTGACCAATACCAATGTCAACCACAACCCAACCAACAATCCAAATCCTCCTCGGCTACCGCCCCGGAATCCTCGGCCGCACGCTGGAGATGCACATGGATTTATACGCCCCCTTTGCCGGTTGGGGCCGTTCCTTCGAAGGCCAGCTTGCCTCCGTTCTTGGCCCGTTGCTTAAGCGGCTCGGCGACGTTAAGAACCCGGAGGAGGCCAAGGAGGAGGATGCGGCTACCAATAATAAGCCGCTTGGTAATAGTAGTAGGGACCAAGTATGGGCCGCTATCTATGTCCAAAATAAAAAAGAACGGATAGTAGGCGTCGTCTATATCGATTATAATTATTATTGTTTCGGCGAGTATAAAGAAGAGGAAGGAGAAGGGGTATGTAGGTTTAGGTGTCTTATTGTTGATAATTCGGTTTGCGGGTTGGGCGTTGGAAGTAAGCTTTTTGCAGCGGCTATAGCTTTTGTAAAGAAGGTTGGGTTTTGTGAGTATAGGTTGGCGACGTCGGGGGAGTTGGAGGCGGCGAGAAGGTTGTATGAGCGTAGAGGGTTTGGGGTGGTGGAGAAAAAGAGCGAGGAGTATATAAGGGAGGATGATGGGCGGAGGCAGATTTGTGAGAGGATGGAGTATGCTTGGCGGAGGGATGGTGGCAGTGGTCCGGAGGAGGAAAAGCGGGCAGACACCGGGACAGAAGTGGTTGTTGGTTGAAATTGATGTCATTGTGGTTTCCCTGGTGGTAAGCAAATTATGTGCTCTCAGATCATTGTCGTATCTGTAGTGCCGACGAGAAGGTTCGAGAGGCTGGCACATGATATGTCCCAGAACTTGGAGATCTGAATGAGGTTCTCCCAGAAGGATACAATATGCGCTTGTTCTTCTGCTCCATGTGTGTGGCCAACCTGACGCAACTCCTCATGCTCAGTAGACCTTTGCCAACACCCATCTCAGCGTCCACCAAGCTCCCCATGTCGCAATCATGCCCGCGAGGACAAGACTCGCAACCACAGTACGCCGCATCTGAAAGGCGTCATCAGCTTCCATGGCCATGAGCTTACGCTGCTTGCTGTGATAATAGCCGTCCATGTCCTCGACTGGTTTGCCGTTCTCGTCCACAGCAGTGTACTGGTATGGGCAATACTTGTACACTATGCGATGAAGCCATGGAGGCAGCCTGCTAGGCCGTCTTTCGGCGTGATAGTGAGAGCGGTGCATGGAGTACTTCAGATCCACGATGGCAAGAGATACGATGAAGGATACGAAGATGATCGGGGTCATGACCACCTGGAGGTTCATGTTAGTGAATCTGATATGGACCGTGCATGGGGTCACTCGTTACTCACCTTGTACAACGCCGACTGGCCGCTGATGTCGGGCTTCGCATCGCCTCGATTGCCACTGACGGGCACTGGAGGGTTGGACATAATGTATAGAATGCCGGATGCAGGATTGAAAAGTTGTTATATGCGGGTTGTCTGGGCTGATATGATAGCTTTGAAGCTCGATGATGCAGCTTGGAAGCAGGCCAAGATGTGAAAATGCAGGAACCCGTACTTCGCAACGGTTTGAGGTTCCAAGCTAGAGTGTCGTATGTGGAGCTGGTGCTGAGTTTTCGCAGATAAACTGGAAGGTGGGAAATGCCGAGCTTTGCAAATGAAGTTGATGCTGACGTTACATGTTGGTCGTTGTGGTGTAAATACCTACTTTGTACTGCACAATTTGCTAGCGAATCAGTCCGGGTCTTCTTCCATAATGACACCCTGCTGCCCATCAACAAGTATTCGGGTCTACGACTTTTCACCACCTGTTGACGCACATATGACACTGATCACCGCAGGCAGGTATATACGTTTCTATGCGTAGGTAAACAAAATAACACCAGGACTGAAGGAGCAATCGGATGAGAGACCGGTGCAATTTATGCTTGTGCACGTCCCCGGTCTGATCGGCCTAAACCGAGAGATCCCGGCGCCCCCGGGTGCCGGATCATCGGGAGGGGAACGGATGAGCATCGAACGTTGCGGCGGGGTGGGCCGAATCAACGTCACAGGTGCCATTTTCAAAATGCCGTCATTCAAAAAGAAGCATACAATTGATTTCATTCATCTACCATTTGTAGCCAACTAAAACAACGCGGCTTCCCTCTTTTTACTTGCTTGCCGCCTGTGCATTTAGGGGAGGGCAATGCACTCAATCTCAACATCGACACCCTTGGGGAGCTGGTAAACAGCAACGCAGCTGCGAGCAGGCTTGTGGGTGAACCACTTGGAGTACTCCTCGTTCATGGCCTGAAGACCGATTAGTAAGTCAAGACGGGACTCAGACCAAGTAAAGACCTACAGTAAAGTTGCTCATGTCAGTAAGGAAGGCATTGACCTTGACGACCTTCTCGATGGAGGAGCCAGCGGCCTCGAGGACAGCCTTGAGGTTCTTGATGCAGGCAGCAGTCTTCTCCTGGATAGTACCCTCGACGAGGTTACCCTCAGAGTCGCAGGGGATCTGGCCAGAGCAGTAGATGGCAGCGGGGGTCTTGATGGCGTGAGAGTAGGGGCCGGCAGCTAGATACAGTTCAAGACAGGTTAGTCATGACCGGATTGGTGAGTCTTAATACATCTCGGAACACGTACGAGGGGCGGCGTCCTTGGAGAAGACGGGAGTGGCAGACATGGCGACTGTGCGGTAGAGGGGCTGGACGGAACTGGTTGTTCTGAAGATGGCGGCGGAGGAGTTGAACGGTGAAAAGATCACTCTGGAAGCACGTCTAGCAGCAACGACAAACATCAGGTCAGTTGAGATAGAAAAACAATTTGTGGGTCACCAGCTGCTAAGGTATGTGCTATTCATTGACTGTGGATGCAGAGTCCAGTTCCTACCGCTAAAACGTTGTTACAAAATGGACCTCAACACCTCCGTTCTTCGGACTCTGGCTCATCGCAAAGCTGCTTTTGTCCCTCTCGAAGGGTTCGTGGGGCAGCAACCCCGCATTCAGTCGCCGGCTAGCAGAGGCCTTGTGCCTGGTACTTGGGCCGACCTGTCGCGCCGAGATGAGCCAACACTCTAGTGTAGCTTGGACCATCCTCCAATTTCCGGGGAACAGCTTCGAGAGGGACTCAGACCAGCTTGCTTTTGGGCGCTGCGCGCTGGTATTGTATTGTTGCACTGGTTGTGAGGTGAATCTTGTACGGTAATTTACAGATTGGGCGCAAGCCAGATCTTGGCCGAAAAGCTCAGGCTCGAACTAAGGTACCCCTTGGAATTTCAATCCAATACATCGGGTCAGGGTTGCCTGGCCAAAGGGAAGACGTCTGAGCCTCTGAGATCAAGTGTCCCCAAACCCCTGGGCCGCGTGTGGGCCTGCAGCGAGGTAGAGGTACGAATTGAGATTGAATGTCCTCGCTGGCGGGAATTTGAAAAGCTGCCACTTTACCTCAGGCACTCAGTTCCTGTACCTCCTCGGCTTCACCTTACCTGGGCTCTACGTACCTCAACCTGCTGCACCTCACGCTCCCGCAACCCTGCTCCTCTGCCCTCGAGCCTCTTGCCCTCTGCCTTGCGCCCCTGTCCGCCTGTCGAGAGACGATTCAGCTGTCCGTTTCATTGGATCCCGTAGGGCCACCTTGTTCTCTGCAAATGCAACTTCCACCTCCCACCTTCTCTCGCGTACGCCCGTGGTTTAAGACGTCTGTTGTCGTCGGTGTGGCCGAAGCCTTCTTCTTTATTCCCGTCACCAGTATTGTACAAACACTCTACTATAAAGCAACGGGCAAGTTCGATCCCTCGCGTTTAACCGCCCAAGAGTACGGGAGACTTGCTCTTCACGGTACGTTATGAGGCTCCAGTCCATCTATCTCCGTCACCATAAATGCTGGCCTTGTCTCCTAACAACATCAATCAATTTTTTGAATAGGCCACGTCTGAGTCCATAACCACTTCGACCGGCCGCCATGGCCTCCACAACAGGAACCCCCGAGGCCACTCTACGCCAGAGGAACGTGCCAGCCTCGAGTAAGAAAGCCAAGAATGGCGTTTCCTCTGATGTCGAGACCGACAAGGTTCCGAATGCCGTCGCTCCGGCCAAATCCGGCTCCGAACTCGAATACAAACTTGCTCTTGGCCTCATCACCGGCTTGGCGTTCCTTACCAGATTCTGGGGCATCAGTCATCCCGATGAGGTCGTTTTTGACGAAGTCCATTTTGGAAAGGTACCTTGATGACCGGAGTGCGCCGTATATCCCCTGGCCATGGCTGACTGACATGTGCCGTCACACAGTTCGCGTCCTATTATCTCGAGAGAACATACTTCTTCGATGTGCACCCTCCCTTTGGCAAGCTCCTCTTTGCCTTCATGGGCTGGTTGGTCGGCTATGATGGCCACTTCCACTTCGAGAACATTGGCGATTCCTACATCCGCAACAAGGTCCCTTATGTCGCCTTCCGCTCTCTTCCCGCCATTCTCGGTGCCCTCACCGTCTCGGTTGTCTATATGATCATGTGGGAGTCGGGTTATAGCCTTCCAGCTTGCCTGATTGCTGCCGGTCTCGTCCTCCTCGACAACGCTCACATTGGCCAGACCCGCCTGATTCTCCTCGATGCCACCCTGGTCTTTGCCATGGCGTGCAGCTTGCTCTGCTACATTAAGTTCCATAAGCTAAGACACGAGCCCTTCTCCAGGAAGTGGTGGAAGTGGCTGATCCTGACTGGCTTCGCCCTTTCTTGCGATATCTCCACCAAGTATGTCGGCCTCTTCGCCTTCATCACGATTGGTTCGGCCGTATGCATCGACTTGTGGGATCTTTTGGACATCAAGCGTCCCGGTGGCGCTCTGACTCTGCCCCAGTTTGGCAAGCACTTTGCTGCTAGGGCTTTTGGTCTGATCATTATGCCCTTCATCTTCTACCTCTTCTGGTTCCAGGTTCACTTCTCGATCCTCACTCGCTCTGGACCCGGCGATGACTTCATGACCCCTGAATTCCAGGAGACCCTCAGTGACAACATTATGCTCGCCAACGCCGTCACCATTGATTATTATGACACCATCAGCATCAGGCACAAGGAGACCAAGACCTACCTTCACAGCCACCCGGATAAGTACCCGCTGAGATACGACGATGGCCGTGTGTCTAGCCAGGGTCAACAGGTGACTGGCTACCCCTTCAACGATACCAACAACTACTGGCAGATCCTTCCCCCTGGCCCTGACGATCAGAAGCTTGGTCGCCACATCAAGAACCATGATCTCGTGAGGCTTCGCCATATCGTTACGGATACCATCCTGCTCTCTCACGATGTCGCTTCTCCTTACTATCCTACCAACCAAGAATTCACCACCGTCTCTATTGGAGATGCCTACGGTGACCGCGCGGCTGATACTCTTTTTGAGATCCGTATCGAGCATGGAAAGGCCAACCAGGAATTCAAGAGTATTTCCAGCCACTTCAAGCTGATCCACAACCCGAGCAAGGTTGCCATGTGGACTCACTCGAAGCCACTCCCTGAATGGGGTCACAAGCAACAGGAGATCAATGGCAACAAGCAATTGGCACAGAGCTCCAACGTCTGGCTTGTGGAGGACATTGTATCTCTGCCTGCGGACCACGCGCGCCGTGCGAAGCCTGAGAAGAAGGTGAAGACTCTTCCGTTCCTACGCAAGTGGTTCGAGCTACAGCGGTCTATGTTCTGGCACAACAACCAGCTCACCAGCAGCCATCCTTATGCCTCTCTGCCGTACCAGTGGCCTTTCCTGTTGCGTGGCGTGAGCTTCTGGACACAGAACGATACTCGCCAGCAGATCTACTTCCTTGGTAACCCCATCGGTTGGTGGCTTGCTAGCAGTGTCTTGGCCATCTATGTCGGCATTGTCCTGGCGGATCAGTTCTCGCTCCGCCGTGGGCTTGACGCCATGGATCGTCGTAAGTACCCTTTCCTTCCTCGTTGTTATGATGACTTTGATATGAAACACGAAGCTAATCGGGACATACTAGGTACCCGATCCCGCCTGTACAACTCGACAGGTTTCTTCTTCCTCGCCTGGGCAACTCACTACTTCCCCTTCTTCGTCATGGGCCGTCAGCTCTTCTTGCATCATTATCTACCGGCTCACCTTGCCTCGGCACTTGTTACTGGCTCGGTGGTGGAGTTCCTCTTCAGCACCGACTCGGCGGAGCCTGATTACCAGTCCAGCAAGTCGGGCAAGAAGGTCGCTCCTACCACCAAGCGCCGCTTGAGTGCCCGCGAGCGTCTTGCTGGCCAGAGCATGGCTGGCGCCTGGATCGCGACTGCGGTCATTATGGCCCTTGTCGCTTTTGGCTGGTACTTCTTCTTGCCCTTGACATATGGATATCCTGGGTTGACCGCTCCCGAGGTTAACCGGAGGAAGTGGCTGGGCTATGACCTTCACTTCGCCAAGTAGATCCATAGTCACTTGACGAAACCATGGAAGATGTGTGTGCACAGGAGACTGTGAGTGTACAGTAGAGTTGTGTCTGAGTGTGTAGAAGGGTGAAAATGGGGGAAGTGATAAGGTGGCGTGTAGGCGTTTCCAGTTTCACTCTGAGCACATCAATGTGCGGGCGAATATGGCATGCATGCAAAACACAAAGCAGGGATCGATCTCAAAGTCATGTTACTTTTCTATGTCTTATACGGATTTAAAGGCATTCTCACCATAGATCAAAATCAAATCAGATTACCGCAAGATCCTGGATCAGTATTTGCCTCGCTAATTGCCGCGACACCTTGAATCTATCCATATGTAGCATAGGCACAATGTCACTTCAACAATCACACGTCATATATATATAGGGGAGGTGAATGTCTCGGATAACCTTTATTATTGAATCATTCATCCACCCGTTCGTAACCAAATCCATCGAAAGAACTCTAGAGGCGTTGGGGCATTAAAACCCAACAGCTTCCAAGGCCTACCATGATATCCCACCAAACCATCGACAACCACCAAACCGTTGCGGAACGAAGAATTTAACAATCTGCCTCTCTGAAAGCAAGTTAGCTTATACTCTCCTACAACAGAACAAAATTGCCGAAATGATCGGATGTTTGAGAATGTGTTTGTATACTTCAGAAACCCAGTTTATAAGCACCACCAACCTCACCAACCACACTATCCCCCATCCTCCAGATACCCGCCAGCATGTGACGATGCAGGCGTTTTCCCCGAAGAGAAGTGGCTTTCTGGGACAAGCTTTTTAGATAGCGGGTCAGCCGAGGAGTCCCCCCCCCCGGTTAAAGGGCTAGACCCGAGGAGGTTCATACGGCTCTTCCTATTACAAATATGGAGGGTTGCAGCGCGAGCTGCGAAAATCATCATGGTATACGGGGGGTTTGGATGTGAAGGGGAGATGGAAAGGGAGGATAGGAGGAAATATAAGGAACGTACCATTTAAGAGGTTCGCTGGGGAGGAAGTCGGTTCGTGACGGATTGCGTTGGGTATCTGAAGCAGGACAGGAAGAGGAAGCAGAGGAAGATGAGAAGAGGGAGGGAAAAGGCAGAGTAATCATATAACCGCACCCGCTGAACTGGGCGAGCTCTCGCGAGCAGGCCAGGCCAACGAGCGGCAAGCAAGTGCCAATCCCGATCCTTGATCGTTCATCATCTCTGCTTCCTCACTCTCCGTCAGACCCAATCCAATCCGACCGACCGACCGACTTCCCGACCGTAATGGTACCAGTCCGTGAAGGACAGACCACCCGCAACCCACCAACCAAAACTCCGGCAAGGCGCGCCGTGAGGCGTCATCCAGAATCCCTCAAATCATTGCGTCGATTCAAGTAAGCGGTCAATCAAGTCATCGGTAGTTGCGTAGTGCGGAACAAATCGCGGGGCTGTTGTTGTGAAGAAGGATTCGTTTGGATCGCCAACAGCCAAAGAATTGAAGCGAGCGAGGTCTGGAGGAAAAAGTTTGTAGGAGGTGGGCTGGGAAGAGACCCCACCACAAGTTGCAAGGACTGGAGCTTCGTGCACGGACCATCACAGTCGAACACAGCAACCCTGGGGGCGGGGCGAATGGACGAATCTCCGGCCGCTCCGCCAGCCGGTTTTAGTAGGGTTCCATTCTACTGTTAGGTAGTGTACCGGTGAGTGGAGCACGGATAACGGCGACAACGACCGCCGAGTCCGGCCGGGTGAACCAGGCGTGCAGGCGCAACGCTGGCTGATATCTCTGGTTAGGAGAGAAAGCTGAAATGAACAAGATCAGCAAGAGAAGTCACATGGAGTTGATACAGGTCGAGAGAAATGCAACGCATTTGAGTTATCGATGGCTACGGAGAAGACTATGAAAACTAGAAGTGCAGGTCACGATCGGATACCACCATGCCATGTGCTGGTTCTGAACCTTGAGCGACCCCAGATAGTGTTTCTAGCACGCACCACGGGCACGCACCACGGTTTCAATCAATCTGTGAAAGTAGGAGAAGTGGGAAGGAGGGACTGTTTTTGCCTAGATAAATACAATAACACCATAACAGCCAAACACACCTCTGCCCTTCCTCCGCAACTTCGTCTTTGCATCTGCCACTTTCGAGTGCCACTTAATCGTAGGCTCGCATTCATTACATCATAATATAACATGAGGATATCAAGTCCTTAAATCGCTAAACCCCATTCAAACCCGCTGATAAAATCAAATCCCATGCCTCCTCCAGTAATCCATTGAGCAGCATTGACTTGACTGTCATATTCTCTTTCCATATCTTCATTTTTAGTATCGACAGTGCATCCAAGGTTCCAACACGTACTCTGTGGATGGATGGGTCAAGGAGCCTCCGAGTCCAGTCACGCGCATAGAGTCTCATTGCACAGTGAATTGCGATCTCCCCATCATGTCTGACTTAGAAGTAAGAATTCATTTCATGCGAAGTCCAATCACCTTGATAGGCGTGCAAGATGTCCTGAGATGATGGCTGAGAATAGCCGGCAGCCATGCTCGGGATGTCCAGGTTCGCGAAAAGCGATTCAGTGAATGTGGATTTGGCGTAGGCGTCGGTGGTGGGAGGATACAAGATGAAGTCTCCAGGGACATTATTGCAGTTACCCATGGCGAAATCGTGATCCTCAAAGCCCTCATCAACTTCCCCTAATGAAGTAGGGGGCGTGAAGAGCATCGTGTTTCCTTGCCCGATGGGGGAAATATGGGCGGGATGTGGCTCGCAAAGCTCGGGCGCGGTGTACGCGCCGAGATGCTGTCCCATGTCTTTGGGGTAGAAGGGAGAAATGACTTGGTTGGGCAGTTGCATAGTCGCACCGTAGATGTCATCAATGAGCGTGAACTCGTTGAGATCCTGATACGCTGAATTGTGGTCCATGCCAGAATCCGTTGACGGAGTGCCGTTGTCGATGGGTGAATAGTCAAGCTCAAGCTGCTGTGGGATGGTGTTGAAGTTGAACTCGGGAGCATATGTAGGGAACTCAATGTTGGTCTGGTACAGCCCAGTGTTCCAATCATCAGAGGGGGTGGCGATGCTCATACTGCGGTCGCTCGAAGGGGTACCAATGTTCTGCAGCTGGGGAGTGGGGTGGCCGGAATCGGGCCCCAAGCTGGGAAGCGTGCTGGGCTTCTTGCCATTGGTTTTGGTCCTAACGTACGTCCAGCCATGGGCCTTTTCCATGTGCTGCTTGCAGTTGGACTCGCGCTTGGACTTGTAGGGGCAAGGCTTGAAGAGGCACTCATACATAGGTGGGGCTGAGGAGTGCTTGTCGTTGTGGTGACGATCCATTTCCTTCTCGGTTGGCCAGCCGTACTCGTGGTACTTGCATGTCTTAACCGGGCACTTCCATGGCCTGGAATGTGTCTTCTCGTGCTTGGTCAGGTCACAAGGGCGCTTGAACTCCTTGTTGCAACCAGGCTCGCGGCATCTCTTTGGCGCCAGCTCCTCAGGGCTGGCGTTCTTCTTCCGGCGAGCCATGGAGCGCATAACCTCCTCTTCATCCAGAGCCTCCTCGCTTTGTGAGCGCTTGAAGTTTACCGGGGTTTCTGGCGCCTTATCACAAAGATCCACGGGCAATCCAGTGGCCAAGGAGATGGCCTGTCCGTTCTTCTTCACGCGGACCAGTTCCGAAAGCCTGCCGTTGATGTGAGGGCCACCGTGAATCTTGATTTGATCAGTGCTAAAGTAAATGTCAGCGCAAGCTGCACAGTTGCAGGAGAAGAGAGAATCGTACGGATCAATCTCCATGTCATTGGCGCCATCCTTGGTCTTGTTGCTTTCCGCAATCTGCCGAGCATAGTTGTAGAATTGATCGACGAGATCAACAAAATATCCATTAGTGTAAGGGAGATCGCGAGGGCGAGTCAGCTCGCGGTCGCCCAGGTGCTGGACAGTTGCCTGGAGGCAGTCAATTGTCGTGAGACAAAAGTCGAGGTATGAGCCTGCAGCTTTGGTCCTCTCCTGTAAGAGTAGCGCACGGTAAGTATTCATCCTAACGTCCAATGAATCAACAGATTCGCTTACCGGAGCCACGAGAATCAAAGTCTTCTCGAGATCTCTTAGGCACATAATCTCCTTGTCCTGAATCTTTTTGGGGCACTCGAGCACAAGCGAGTGAAACTCTTTCAGAGTCGGCTTTGCAAGCAGAGGCTTCAAGATGTATTCAACGATGCGGTTGGTAGCACGGTCACTAAGACCCGGAAGATCGAGTATTGATGCTGCGTGAGCGGCAGCGGATCTGGTGACAGCCGAAGTCCTCGTGGTCTTAGCCTTGGAAGAGGCATCCTTCTCGGAGGTAGAAGCAATTGAGCTTCCTAGACCGCTGTCTGAATCGTGATGCCGAGACGAGCGGCGTGTCCGTGGACGGAGCATCCGGCGCTCAGGCTCAACCTCCTTGGGCATCATGGGCGAATCCAGGTTTTTCTGAAGCAGCCCACGGGGCGGGGGAATGCACTCGTCACTACGACTAGCCGAAGCAAAGGTGTCATTCGAAGAGGCCAATTGCCTCTCGATCGCATCCAAAGTTAAAGCAACGCGGCGACAGCGGGAGTCGATAACATCGTCCAAGTTGGTGTGGGAACGGCGAGGGAGCGACGGCGGGACGAAGACGCGCTCATAAGAATCCCCAGAGGCGGGAGTGGTGGGAGAGTGGAAGGTAGCTCCCTTTTGTAGGAGCATGTTCGTCTTGAGGGTCAATCCACCCGCTGGTCTCCTGCGAGGGTTCGACATGTTTGCTGAGTTGTGTGGAGTTGATGGGCTATGTTGTCGACTGTTTCTCTGGTCAGTCCATGAACTCTCGAAAGCTTGCTAGGTAAGGATGGGCGTGGGAGACCGAGGACGTCGAGTGAGTCACAGGGAGCGGCAGTATGCTACACCGGATGCAATCATAACGATATCCCACACTTTGCTTCCCCCTATCAAGACGAGGCAGGGCAGGATTGGCCAAGGGCTATGGAGGGGGATGTCGGGGCGGGATAGTTGCCAGCAGGCGGGTTTTATCTTACTTTGATGAGATAGCACGAGCTGACAAATACCTGGCAGCCCGGCGACTTTGACCGGAGTCCGAGATATCTTGGAATCGCGGACGTCAAGGCTGGTTGTCAGGTTGAGGCGCTGGCGATAGGTTCACGATAGCAGGCGATGGAGGCGGCGATCCGAACAGGAAAAAGATGGATCGTGGGGGAAATGCGGTAGCGTAGAGGTAGTGGGAATAGAAACCTAGAAAGGGTTGGGTATTCGGGTTGGTATTCAGGCTTGGTATCAATAGCAGGCTGTGTTTGCTGTACTTGGCTAACAAGTCGGGTATGTCGTTCAAACTGTGCTGAATGGGGACAATAGCAGTGATCAAGTTCAGTCCGAATGACCCGGGGCAGAACACCAGACGAGAGCAACAGGCAGGAAAGAGAGGAAACGGGATGAAGAGAGAACGCTGTGGTGGATGGCCAGGGAGGAAAAGGGATCGCGGACGGGGAGCGAGACTGAGTCGAAGCTGGGGAGAGGATGGGTGATGAGAAATGGAGAATGGAGCGAGGCCGAACGTTGCTGCCTGCTGACGGACCAGGGTCCGGGTGGGTCAAGCGGCGCAGCTCCACGTTAGCGTCCCCGCCATTGGATAGAAGTAGTTGAGCGCGGATCCTTTGCTCTTGCCCACGCCAGCGCCCTTGGGGTGTTTACGGTGCCAATGCCACACTCGATCTCTTTTTATGGCAGCCCCCTCTGTCACTCTCTCGAATCCGTCTCCTCGTTGGCACTGCAGTGCTGCACCTCCTCTTCCCGCCATGTTTAAGGTACCGTTGGTTTCTGTTCCAGAGGCTGTTTGCTGCGGCGTTGATCATGATATGTGATGCCGGTTAGGCGATGTTAAAGCGAGACATCGACGGCCTGCATCCGCTTGCTTACTCTGCCGGCCAACAGCCAATCGCATTCAATCAAACATCTCAGCTCCACCGTAGTGCGTCCCTTGATTCTCCGATGACCAACCCAGAAACCCATGTCAGCCCTGTCTGGATGCACCTCATTTTGGGACCACACGAGTCTTCTGGAAGTCTTCCACTAGCGAACCCAATCTCCGCAACGAGCAGGGCTATCCCAAGAACTGGGAAAGTCGGCAATCGGCAAGGGGATGATGCCAACGGTGAGCACTTCATTCGCGTCTTCACACCTCAACTTCCAATCAAGAGCAGCCAAGGTTCCTTGACGCAGTCGAATTCTTTGTCTGCTGCCCGTTCGTCCATTTCAACTTTCCGTTACTGGGGACGCGTAGGGGTTGACGACAAACGCTCAAATGAAACCAAAAGGCACCGCCCGAGCACGTAAATCAGAAATAGGACTCTGCTGCTTGTGGTCACCAGCCGAGCTCCTAGAGACGCAGACGGATAGCAGACGATTTGCGGTTTTGGGATGTTCGTACGTGATGAGGAAGTCTGTGGTATCCCTTTCCCCCACGGCCACTTGTCCATTACATGTCAATCAAAGGGAAGGTGAAGGCGGCGCAGGACATGGCCACAATCAGTGTTGCAACAATGACTATTCAGTGGGTTCCAGGCATGTTCTGGCGACTCCAGTCCTGTAACATGTCCAGGACAGCTCATCTCGACGAGTGTTGGTTGTGAGAATGCGCAGCACATGCGCGGCGCTCCAACATCATGGTGTAACGTCGCGAGTGTCTTGCTGGTAAACCCCCAGGCGCTGAGCCACCGCGGTGAGCGGGCACGAAGAATAGGATGTCCGCCCCTGTGAGAAGTTCCGGGTCTGATTTGCTGACGGTCCAAGTTTCTTAGTGCCATCCAATCATCGTGTGTGTCTGCGCAATATGGTCTCATGCAAATCTGCCCCAGTAGAACTTTGCATATTGAGAACGCTAAACGGACAGGGTAGGAACTGGGCCCCCAATCTGAGCCGCTGCGTCTCGACACCTTTGCCCCTAAGCCCCCAGCCTGAGAAAGATGAAGAGGACAGGTCGGGCATTGACTCACAGACGATCATATCATTATCGTACTGCTTTCCAGTCCTTTCCCATAATTGTCGTTACTGTGGGCCTTCTTCGACAACATGCTCTCTGTCTACATTCAGACATCGGCAACGGCAGTCCAGGTGGTTCAATGTGTAGTTTCTCACCCAGACCAGCCATCTTGAAAGTGCTGAACTGACGAACTGGCGGGCTCAGCTTCTACCTCTGGGACGATCTGGAGGGCGCACGCCGCGGCAAGCCATATCATGAAGCTGATTGGTTCACGGACGACCATGATGATACCCCACCCAACACCCTTCAGCCCTATGGAATATAGAGTTAGACTTCACGACGTGTGTCGGACACCAAGGCCTGTCATCCGGTCTAGCGTACATACGTACCTACATCAGGACACATAATCCTTACAGCCGTCCGGTTTAGACGTGTACAGATATCTATACGTACTGTATGCTGTGATATGCACATACCGCAAAGACTCGGGCCCTTCATAACAGGGCCTACCGTAGAAACTCGGGAAACTAGCTAGCATTGCAGACTGCTCAAATCTCTTCCAAAACCCAAACCCCAAGGCACCTCATACATAGAATTCTGTCAGTTGGGCCCTGTTAGCTGAAATCGAAGGGGCCGAGTCTTTGCGGTATGTTCACCACTGACGAAGCCGCTTGCAGAGGTTTAAGAGCGTGCATATTTATTGACGAATGAGAGTAGGAAAAAATGGAAGCCTCGAGATACACAATTCGGTTACCTAGATTCAACCCCCACAGTTCGCTTCTAATCCACCGGCAAGGCTTCCATCTCGTCAACGGCAGATCGTTGTCTAGCATTCTTATGTCTAAATAGGTATCCCTGTCCTTGATCGAGACTATTGGACATCGGATGGAAAATAAACGTCTCACACACGGTGGCAACGGCAGGGGAGAGAACGGGACTCATCGTCCGTTGACGTTACAGGACATCGATTATACAAACTTACCTCTATTGTGGATTCCCGACGAGCCGCTTGCTTAAAGCTCCTCTATACGACGACTACGTGGATCAAACGACGCTTCAAATGGCTGACTATCTTTCAGGCAGCTATATTCTTCTACAGGCGGAAGTATTCCTCACCAGACTCTGAAAGCGGAGAAAGGCACTCCTCAAATGGGGGTGGAGAATGTAGATCATGGACCGTGGATATTGGCGAGACTGGGTATACCAATGCTACGTCTCGGTCTGCTCTTCCTTTTCCTCCTCCTCCGCCTGGAATGACAAGAGAAAGCTTCGGGAGTGGTGGTCGGCGTCGTA
>HF970722.1:86455-101769 GCA_000604205.2 Neurospora africana FGSC 1740
AGCGTGTCTTCTCCCGGCCCGGCCACTGGTGAGGAAGGGCATGCTCCGCCGCCCCTGCCAACCGGAAGCCGTCCTTCCGGTGGCTTTGCCCTTCCTGGCCTGCCATCCCGGCCTCCTGTTGCTGACACCGAGGAAGGGAACGATGAAAGACAGCTGGAAGAAGAAGTCCGTGCACTCGATGTGGCCGACAAGGACGAAGAAGAGCCTTCCTCCCCTGTCCGCATCGCAGTTCCAATTGCTCGGAGCGCAGTGCCTGAGGTGGAGCCAGCCGGTAATCTGCCATCCCGCCCCGTGCCCGTTCCGCAGGAGCTACCGAGAGAAGAGGACCTCCCCGTAGAGGAAGATACCCATGATCCGCGTGCTGCCGCCCTGAATGTTGCCAGCGAATCTCTTGGCCATGATGGCGAGGCTCAGCAGGCTGGTTTAGATGGCGGCAAGCGTGCTTTGGTACAATATGACTACGAGAAGGCCGAGGATAATGAGATTGATCTCCGGGAAGGTGAGTATGTCACCAACATTCAGATGGTGGATGACGATTGGTGGATGGGAACCAACGCCCAAGGGGAGAGTGGACTTTTCCCTAGCAACTACGTGGAAGTCGTGGAAGACGATGAGCCTGTTGCTTCCAGTGCGGCCCCAACAGCAGCGGCAACTCAAGCCCCTGCTGTGCCTTCACCTGCGCAGGTCGAAGCAGTAGCACCTGCAACTCCGGTCGGTCAAGTCGCTGGTCCAACAGCGACGGCGCAGTTTGATTACGAGGCAGCAGAAGATAATGGTAAGTGATGCTCGCAAGCCCGGCATATACAACCCGCGAACCCCCGGCCTAGCAGTGACTAACGAATCGGTATAGAGTTGAGCTTCCCCGAAGGAGCCACGATTACGGGTTTGGAGTTTCCCGATGATGACTGGTGGTTTGGCCACTACAATGGAGCGTCAGGTTTGTTCCCCGCCAACTACGTTGAGCTTGATGCATAAGGCAAAAGATGTCGAAAACCAATGGTGCTGGTTATGGAAGACCGGCCTTTCCGGCGGTTTGGTTTAGTTGATCCACGGTCGTTAGTTGGCTGGTATTTTTGAGAGAGCAGGCTGGGCTGCATGGGATGTTTATCTCTTAATGGTAACAAAATACACTTGTGCTCGCATTTGATGGCCAATTGAGCATTACTTCGCATCTGTTTCCTTTGACAACTTGAGCGGTTAGCCTGTGACAGGCAAGCCATAAAAAAGCTATGTAATTGATGCATGGTCTTGAATGACGTAGGTAAAGAAGGGGTGTATGTTTGCATGTATCCTTGTACGGTTATTACACAGTACGCGTGACTACATACACTACACTACCACTACGTGGACCAAGCCCACGAACTACGAAGGTAGATCATCTACACTATGCTGCAGAACACACTTAAAAGCCAGGTTCCGTGAGGTCTGCGTGCTACGGTGCGGCGTCGACCTGCATGATTTTCTCATATATAATTGGTCAAATAGCGTGGGGATAAATCCGACGGAATGAGAAAAAGCGGTACTTCGCCTGTTCCTTTTGGTGTGATAATGAATGAATAGAGCCTGGGATTCTCAACACAACCACGTTCCGTTGTCCCTGAACAGATGCAAACAACCAAGATGTATTCTCACACACCACCTCTTCTGCCGCCCAAGCCATCAGGAAGCCATGAGGCAACACGCATAAACACGCCGGAAATCTCGCCGTCGCCACGGCCCCCCCAACGTCCGGAGACAGGGGGTCCCGGTGCCGATGGCTTTCAACATGTAGGCTTGGCCCCCAGCGGGCAACCCATCCCGGACCCCGGCGAGCAATGGTTGCCCAAGTTTCTGCAGGACAAGTCGTGAGTCTTTCCGTTTACAAGAGCGATTGTTTGAATCAGTACTTCAGCGACTGACGCCATCTGGTCGCTGGAATAGCAAGCAAGATCTCGCCGAGATCCTCTCCAACCCATCGCTTCTCTCCGCCTTGACACACTCACCGGAAACCATCCACCCCTCTCTACAGGCGTCACACGACGCGTTGCAGTCTGCGCTGGCCGAGAATGTAGAACGTGCTGCTCAGCTGCTGAACCTCGAGGCACGCCTCGCGAACCAACGATCATCGACTCAAGCTCAGCTTCTGTCGACCCACGCCCTCGAACGCCAATGGCGGGCCAAACAAGCCGAGATGGATCATGCCCTCACCCCCTTTGCCCCGGCACGGCTATACCAGCGGCTCAGCCAGGGCTTGCAGGAGCAAGAGGCCGTGTGTTATGCTCTCGAGGAAAGTTTTCTTGATAGCGGTGGGGATGGTGCGCCTGCGTCCGAGCGGGAGGCCAGCGACTGGGTCAGGAAATATCGGGAGGCTAAGAAGCTATACTACCTGCGGCAGGAACGCAAGGAGAGGTGGGACGAGGGGAGAGTTGGTGGATGGCGCTGATGATTGATGATGCGATCATGAAACGACGAGTGCGTTTCTGTCCCCGTATGGACCGTGGAGCGCTGACTGTCAACCCGCACGCTGGAAAGATACCAAGCAACCCGATGACCGCAAAAATCCTCACGCTGTCTCTCGTTGAAAGGCCATTTCCAACCATGTTATGAAGGTATAGTATCTGATCAATACCAGAAGTTGGGTCTCAAAAAGCTCTAGCTGCTTAGCTTTCTTCTGGTGCGTTGCTTTCGGCGCTTTTTCTCATACTAATGTAACTAAGGATAAAACGGATTTTATAAAGACGTATACTCGGATCATAGCCGTCTACCGCTACAAAGGTAAAAACGGGTTCAATAAATATGTGTGGTTACCGTAAACACGCAGACCTCCCATTAAGATAAGGAACTAACCGGAACGCCCTGGCTGTCACAACTGGATGCCCCTTGGCCAGTCAACCGCGACGGAAAGTAAAGAAGAACAGGAGGAGAATAAGGGGGGCACACGAGACCATGCAAAAAAGAGCTACGACTCATTTCGGGACAAGGCGGAGTCATGGGAACAACGAACCAATCGTCCTTGACGGTACCATCGAGTTCGAAACTCACTCGTGCTATAATGGTGCCCCAGGGATAAGTTCCACCACTCCCAAGGAGATGGTCAGGCGTTGGCAACCCGAATCAGCAGATGTTGGGACACTCATGCCTGCCATAGTCGGAGAGAGCATGGTGGTGAGCGGCAGGTTTCGCAGCTGTGCGCCTTTAGAGGCTGTTGACAGCTCGTTGGCGAATGGTCGTTAGAATAAAACCGAACATGTTACGGTCAGTATATCAAACTTTGCACGTGGACTTCACCCCTAGACAGTCTCTGAATGGAGGAATCCCCAATGGACTCTGCTGGTGTGTTTCTAAATTATTATAATTCCTATCACAGTTGTGTACCGGTCTTTCCCAACTACAACGAGCGGTATTGGAATATCCGTGCTCGTTTTATACTTACGACCGCTCGGCTGGTAATGGTCCATATTCGGTTTCAATCCTTTCAGGGATGCTTGCATCTTGAGAAGCTTCAATAAAACCTGTCGCGAGCCCCCTGATCCGGCCATTTCTCGTTCAGTCTGTCGCTCCACGCCTCTTTTTTAGGCTTCCATTTCAGGACCGACCGGCACCGGTGCTAGTTCGCGACGGAGCTTTCTGGCCCGCTCCTGTCATGTTGCGAATGGTCACTTGATCGATCAAGAATCCAGTTGGGCTCCTATATGGCCTTCTCCAGATCTCGCCTCTGTTGTTCTTTCCCATCACACAGATGATCTTGGCCTTTGGCTCGTCGAAGAGCTTGTCCGCCTATCTCGGGCGTAAGACTGCCACAACCCGTGTTCAGCCAATTTGGTGAGTTTGTAGAGGAGAGTATACGTGCTTTCTCTTGGAGCGTGGTTGTCAAAGTGATGGGATAGTAGCCCAGGGCGTCACTAGAATGCACACCTTGACCATTGATGCTGTATCCAGAATAAATGTCATTCCTGGTGGGAAACCCTACCAATCTATGCTTCCATGAAATCTCCCAGTGGTTAGTCCTGCCTGTACCATCTTCTGAATTTTGCCCATTCACATAATTTCCGGGCTCCGCAGCAGTCGAAGTATTCCCCCACCGGCTGGAGAATCTTGGTGCCTTCGATGCCCTTGGCCTTCAAATTCTCAATACCGTCTCGAGCTTGAGCGCAGGATTATAAAAGCCTGATATTGGGGTCCCGATCACTTTGAGGAGGCTCAACAGCCACTGTCCAAATGCCGTGCCACTCAACGTATGTGCATCGGGCCAGGTCGTGGTAGACCAGCAAAGGAGGTTAAGAGGACGTATGATCCGTCTACTATTGAGCTTGGGGTTAATTCGGAGTAGAAGAGCCGCTGTCAGTCGGTTATCTTGTGTGATGACGTATCTTTTGGGACGCTCGCAACGCGGGAGCCAGTGGGCGACTCTCAATGAGATATCAAGGAGAACAGATCAAATATCACGCAAACTGTCGGTATGTTAAGACCGCATAGACCCCTGGCTCTGCTTTTGTAATGCCAAAAGACGGATCTAAGATGGTGGAGATATAGAGATAACAAGAATAGCTGGCAATCGGACAGCGCTTTGAGGAAACACTCTTGCTCGAACTTGTTAATCTTGAATGTTGAGTATTTATGGATCGTCGAAGCCAAGAGCACGGTAGATGCTCCCATGAGCAATACGTGGAGGTAGTACATAACCATCTTAGTCGCCAAAACACAATCTCATCTCGCACTTGGCCGCTTGGTACCTGGAAGACTGCCATTCTGCCGGCAGGTGTAACGTAACCTTTACTTGCTGGATGTTTGGCGAGCAACGACAATGAGATGGGTGTGGGCCATCAACACCTCACGAGGATTACTCGACGAACCTGTCATACACAATGCGAAACCAAGCATCAAAACCCGCCTCGGGAGATGGGGGGGAACAATCCCGGTGCTCACAAAGCACGGAATGCGGTCCCGTCGGCCGTGACGGTGGCGACACCGCCGAAAACGCCGGGGAGAGAACGGCCAGGGAGAGAGGGTTTCGAACGAAGATACACAAGTCAAAGGAGAAGAGTGCTACAAATCACCGGAGTAAGGCCGTGGCGAATTTGTGATTCACGATTGTACGTATTGTACAGCTACCATATGTACGCTGTGTTGTGCAAGTCGAGTCCAAACTTGCCCAGTGTTTACCAGTTCGGTCAATTCATGATTCGACGCTTTCCTTTTCGCTTGAGAAATCAGGGCTGTGTAGTAGTCGCAGGAAAATAGGCGTAGAATCTGTTGATGAGTGTCTGCCATGAAGGTTGGGCAACGCCTGTGGTGTTAGTACGTAAGTGGAAGTTTTTGTTTGGCGCAAGTCCCGAGACCTGCCAGAAGTTGTTGTTGTCCGCAGGCAGTGTGAATGATTTTCCCGAGCTCGGTGTTTTGAGTATACTCTAATTGGCTGCGGCTAAATTGCGAGCTGCCCATAGTGCCACAAAGCAACGTTGGGATAAAGCAAAACACATGCAAGCCAGGCTCCAGAAAGACCCAGCAGCTTTGTAGTGTACGTAGTGTAGTTAGGTAGGTACTGCACGACAGATGGACTCGTGGTGGTAGCGGCCTCGGGGATACCTTCAGCTTCCTTCCGTCCAGTGCATGTACACACCCTGGAACCCATGCTCGCCTGGGCTAGCTTGCCTTCCACAAGGAGAGGACGGGAAGATACATGTATGGTACCTCTACGTTGTACCTAGGTAGGTAAGGTACCTATGTCACGTCCCTCGCACTCGGCCGCACTCGCCTTGTTCTTCCTACAGGCTACTATCAGATATACATCATGTAGCGTCGATTCCATCCCACACAGGCAAGTACCGTATCGTAGTATGGAATTTCCTGCAGTTGCTGAAGTGGCCCCCCTTCTGTGTCTCCACTATTATGCCGGAAAAAGCGCCGTGGTCCATCCATACTTCGATGTACGTACCGTCATCGGGACCCGAGCCAAGGAGCCAAAGGTAAAAACGTCGGCGCCCTACGGCTACGGATGTCAGCCGCCCGGCACTGATTTTGTGAAAACGGGCAGTCGCGAGAGCGGGCGTGGGTAACAGGACATTTCAATGAATTCCAGTTTTGGGTTGGGCGCCCTCCACATCAGCAGCAGTCAAGGTAGGATCCATCTCCTACCCCGGATTTCCGTCACGAACTCATGTAGCGATTCCTATTCCATGGCAGCAAGCACTATGTGTCTGTGGCGTGGAGAGACCCCAAACAGATAACACGCCCGTTTTGTCCGCTTCCATTCATACCCCATACCGCATACATGCCGGCCAGTATCTATCTAGCTTGATAGTATTAACTTTCAGCACTTCCATTTGCTCTGGGTCCCGCTGTTGTCTGTTTGAGCCGTCCATTGTCGCGCGTGAGCAGCCGGCCTGGTCCTTTGTAAACCTCAGTTGCTCACTACTGTAAAGTAGCGGGTCACTTCTTCGCTTCGCTTCCTGCTACAAACACCCGAGCTCCACACCAGATACCTAGGTACCTGCACGGTAGACACTCTGGGTCCCCGTCCGTAGGGTACTGTAAAGGTCCTCCAGATTTCCACTTCCACCAGAACCTACCCACGTACTACACTACATCCATCCACCTTGATCCAATTCCGTCTCCCCCTTCCCGAGTCCCGGCATCCCAAACTACTCCACGAGGGCCCGAGGGTCTCCTAGATCGAGGAGATAGCAGGCTGGTCGGTCCACATCCTATTCTTGTGGTCTCCCGATTCCGACTTCGCCGTTTTACTGACGGACAACCTTTGCCTACCAGCTGCGACCAACAGCCACAACACCATTGACTGCCCTGACGATTTCGACAATCATTCGCGCCTGTCTTCCCAACTCTTGTTCTGCGCCCGGTCTACCCGTCTAGCCGATTTTGCCTGACAGTTCGACTGCCTACTTCCTGTCGCTTGGTGACAGCCGCCGGCGCCGTTATCACCTCGCATCCATTCGAGTCATCGCATTTCACGGTGGTGCTTGCACCTTGATCGACGTGCAGCCCACTTGCGAACCGCGAACCTGATTGCGACGAAGACTGCCCGGTCCCGACCGATCTTTCTCAGCGCCACTCGCCCGCTCCTACGTCTCGACGGCTTCAATTTCACGACATCACGTCTTTGGTGGATACGGTGGAAAGGGCCATACTTCCCCTGCCGGTCAATTTCGACTCTTTACTCCTCGACACTGATGCTTCACCATGTTTGAACTGCGACCAGTTTGCGCCTTCGACACAAGAACATTGACCATCGCGGCTGTATTGTCGCGGCATCGGTAAAGAGGAGGAGGTGCCGCCCGCCCTAAAAATAAAATAAACACATGAACCATCTGTCTAGCCTGCCCTGGTTCTTCTCAACTCTTTCTTGACCCTGGGCGCCTCCTTGGCCGGCAGACACGCGGAGAAATGGATTCTCTACACATCACCGAGTTTGGTTCGGAGCGATATCTGGACAAGATCAATCGGCCGCAGACAAGCGCTACGCAACCACCTTCCACTGCCGCGCCGCCCTCACAGTTCCTTCTCCCTTTACGAGGTGCCCACCCCCCCGAAGCCGAAGATGCAACAATCAGGGCCAGCGAACCGAAGCGTCCCGAGAAGAAAGGCTTCCTCAGTTTTCGAAAGTTCCATGCCAAAGCGCCATCTAACTCTAACTCGTTGGATCAAGGCGAACGTCGCTTCTCGGCCACAGAGCCGTTGCCCCGGCAGAGCACCTCTGTCGATCGACAATTCCACTTTCTGCCTACCGAGCTGCAAGTCGAGATCATTGCCTCACTCCCACTCTCTGACATTCTCAACTTGCGACTGGCATCGCGGTCGCTACATGCTCTAATATCGCTCAATGAAGCCCCTATCACACGCCATCATCTCGACAACCACGTCCCAGCTTATGCCAAACGACTATACCCGCCCCCCTCACTATCGGCCCTGAATCTTCATTATCTCTGCGGGATATGGCACAGGCTCCATGTGGCTGCTAAGCTCTCTTATCTGATGTGTGAGTGGATATCGCGGGAGCTCTTCCTCCGAAATACGGAAGAAAAGAAAAAGGCTTTTGCGCCTCAAAGGGAACGGATGCGAAGGCGTCTGATCCCCCTGCTATTCACCATTTTCCATTTTTTCGAGACCTATCGGGATCTTCACCTCAAATATCTTGCCGAAAATGACGGCAAGGGCCTTCTCAAAGAACCCTACACGATTAACCCTATAGAGGCCCAAATTATGAGTTTGTATGATGACAAGACCTTGCTTCGAGTACACGAGGTATTTCCCTTGGTTATTTCCTCCTTCTGCCGGCGCCTTCGTCCGCCGTCGTATGTCGGCCGAGTTGAAAGGTCGATCAGGGGTTATTTGAGGGACAAGCCGCCGGATGAGGTGCATGTTGCGATTCTGTGCATTGGGGGCCTCAGAGAGGTGGAAAGGATATGGGAGGTGAAAGGGTACAATACAAGACGGGCGGCTGTGGATAACTGGTACAACTCCATCACACGCGACACGGCCGAGCAAGAACCTAAGAAAAGACGGGGTATGCTGGGATTGAAACGCAAAAAGTCCTCCTTCAGTATGGGAAAGAATTCGTTAGGAGACGCGGTAGCGGCCAATGCTCGGATTTCTGGAGAAGCCGGTATGACAACCAGAGATCCGATGAGCAATCTCGTTTTCAACACTAGCCTATCTATTGGTAGGCCTATGGGGCCACTGGCCCGGGACCAGCTGAAGTTGTTGCTTTCCGACCTCCCAGTACTGCAAAAAATATTTCTGGAAACCGCCGAGGCCCTGATTCTGGGACGGAAGATAGTTGAACGTGCCTCTGATATTAAGCGCAACGCTCAAATATTCACCGATCTGATCTGCGAAGACAAGCTTGAAGAGGAAGACCAGTGGTGGTATGGGACTGTTGCCCCCGAGTCTGTACGACCCAATCTTGAGGCGATCGAGGAGGATGTCCTAGAATGAGTAAGCTTAGCAGTCCATTCATTGTCCTGCCCCCGGAGCTCTCCTACTGCAGCAGAAACATGGGAGGGGATATACTTCACATACTACTACTGTGTTGGTCTTTTGTTTCCCTATCCACACAGCCACAGTCCAGCGCATACTGAGACGGCTTCATTAGGCGGATGTCCATGGCGTTTTTCATCAGTTTTTTCTTGTTGCACTTTGTACCGGGGTATTATACTAAAAGCATTTCACGGCGTTAAGTTAAATTCTTGTTTCGCTTTATTTATACAATGGTATCCATACTTTCTTGCTTTGTCTTCCTTCCACGCTCCATACCTATGTAGTCTTAGTATGCAGCCGGTGTCTTTAGATGGTATCCTAGAGGCACAAACCATGCGCGTCATTTGTCAAATTCTCCGTCGAACGTGTTGCGGCTTGATCGGCTCAGAGTTCCTCATTCTTGCCTAATGTCGCATTTCTTTGCGGCAAAGCGTATAGTACGGGACCGGAGTATATAAACAAACATGGTCTCTTTGAGGTTACATTTCATGGCATGTTCGAGAGCCAGTGGACGAACGCAATGCATAACTAATGAGTTACACAATTATCAACGCATCGGATAGCGCGAGGGTTCGTCCTGCTTATAACAACATCTCGAGATGGTCTGAAAGCACACCATTTCAAGGTGACGCGATCCTGTCAGAAACAAGTTTCATTGATAGTGTATTCGGATATACAGGAGACCGGTCGAATTGCTCTGAATCTTTCAAACATCTATCGTACGCTCACGGAATTGGGCGCTCTGTAGCTGGTCAATGACGCGTTTGATATCTCGAGAGGGAAAAGGATAGGGAAAACACATAACAAGCCTCCGCAGTGTTATCAGTAGAACGCTCATTTCCCTGAAACCCTTTGGCTCGCTCGTTCGGGCGTGATCGGCCATAATAAACCGTCAAATCATTGCACTGTCGAATGCGAATATCGGCATCGCAGTGGTACATTTATAGGGGCAAGACATTACGTTGTACTGTATTCACTCAGAATCGTTGTCCTCCAAGTTCAAGCCAACTTCTCTTCGAGCATGGATGAGCTTGACCAACCCTCCCCTACGTGAATGGTGAGGTAGACTTGTGGATTACCGCCGGCCAAGTTCAAAATACCTATTGTTACCTCCTAATGATGGAAGCCCTGAAGCATCGAAATTGGCCATGGTGCTCGCAGTGAAAGGCGTCCCTGAATTTGAGGTTGACCTCACACTAGTGGTATTCATAGCGTACCCGGCGCCGCTCATGGCCAGAGCCCCTTGACTTCCAGCGCTGTCAAGGGTGCTTGGGCTCAAAAAGTCCCACTCAGTGTTGTTCGTCCCGGCGAAAGACTGCATGTTACTGATGGCTTGAATCCCTTGACTAGTCGGGTGGCTTGTGCTCGAAGAACGATGCAGTGCTGTTCCAGTGTTCGTTGTATAAGACGGTGACTGATGGACCATGTTATGCGTACTACTAGTCCGGTACGTGGAAGCCGCAGATGGCGCTGACGACTGACCCTGTTGTGACCCGTAGGTCGGGTTGCTTGTACTCCCAGTGGACCCTCGGTAACCAGTATCTGCAGAGCTAAATGCATTTGTTGATGAAGCTCCGAACTGGGGTGATTGGTGAGCAGAGTAGGCGCTTGCGGTCGTTGTACCTGTGGCTAAGTGTTGTTGATAGCGCTGCTGTGAAGCTACTGACTGCTGAGTCCCGCTGTAGTGGCTATGGTTATTCTGGTACGACTGTTGACCAGAACCGTAAGGCGGTAACTGATGAGTGTTTGAATACTGCTGAGCAGGGGTAGACTGTGGTGTTGCCTGGGCTTGTTGTTGTGCAGTAAAGTTTTGAGATTGCTGCTGAGGGGATGAGTAGCTATGCTGATGCTGGCCTTGACTATATGGCGATGTTGAGGGGCGGTACTGGGTATAATGATGGTTTGCCCTATTTTGCTGATGAGATATCATGGGGCTTGGGGTCTGGGACTGGTGAGCTTGTAATTGTCCTTGAGTACTTGGCTGGGAAACGGAGGTTTGATGCTGCTGCGATGATTGCTGTGAAATCGAGTGCGGTCGTTGTGGTTGAGGTTGCTGTGCTGATGATTCAGGCTGAGGGTGAGGCTGTGATTGTGACATGGAATGTTGTGTATGCGATTGTGACGGTTGTCGTGGTTGCTGTTGGGTCGGTAGCTGCCTTTGCTGTCTTTGCTGTGACTGTTGCTGTTGATGATTTTTTGTTACTATGGGTCTTGGAGTAAGGCTATGATGCTGTGACTCAATGTCGCTCTTCAGCTCCAGTTGCGCCTGTAGCTGAGCTTCATAATTTTCCATCGTCGGAGACTGAACGTCGAAGTGACCTTGAGGCGAATGAGCTAACGGCATAACTTGTTCAAGGGACACTGAAGACGACACAGGAGTCACTTCTGACCCTATTCCAGGGGCCGTATGAAATGTAGCGGGGGTGGTCGCAGGCGCTTGATGTGGACTCGGAACTGGTGCGGGAGTGGCAGCTTTCATTTGGGAGGAGGCCGCTGGCTCGTTGGAGTCTGGAACCATCATATCATTCGACTTCTTCCCTTTAGGTCTAGACTCCCTGCTTTTCCGTTGCCGTTTCGCAGGGGGAATTCCCACTGCCGTGACTGCAGTCACAGATTGAGAACCCTGCTGAGTGGATGGTGTTGGCAGAGCAACTGCGTTGGAGGACGGAGTTGTCGAACCGATCCCGTTGATGTTGTCAATGACACCAACATCTTTTGCAGTCTTCCGTTTTCGCTTCTGGCCCGCATTGCCAGGCATCTGAGCAGAGTCTATAGTAGTTGGAGCTGGGACTGTACCAATTGGTATAATCTGTAATCCTTGATCAGAGTGGACGCTTTGCTGAACTTGCTTTTGGGTTAGGTTGCCATTCAGTCCCACTGTCTGTTGCTGTTTAGCAGCAGATGGTACCGTGGTCTGTAGTTCGTTTGGTCCTGAAATGTCCGTTTCTGCGGGAGCGTCCACCTGCTTTCTGGTAGCGGAACCTTTTGGTCGTGATCCCTTTTTCTTGGCCGAGTTGGCAGAAGTGACCGAGTTCACGGCAGTAAATGAAGCATTGGCCGGTTGAGGCTGAGAACCTTCCAATGTCTGCGATAACTGAGCAGAAATGTAGGAATTATCCGCTGGCTGGACTGACTGTCTTGTAAGAACAGCCGCATCGGACACCTTTGGACGGTTTCTTGACCCCTTAGGCCGGCCTCTCTTCTTTATGTTCCCCGGGCTCTCAACGACAAGACTGTCGTTGCCGGGTCCATGATGCTGCATGGTACGCGCTGGAATAGTCGCTGTTACATGGCTGGTAGCCGCACCTGGCTGCGTCATCCCTGGAGCTTCAATATGAGCTGGTTCACGGTGAGGGCTTGCGGCTTGGGCAAGCAGCATAACATTAGCATCCACCACGTCAGGAGCGTTTGTATCGCCGTACTCGACGTCGACCCAATTCCCATCAGTACCGGCCTCTCTGTGTGTCCGGTCTGTATCTAGGGTGTCCTTGCTAGGGCCCTTTTTCAAGCCTTTGTCCTTACGCACCTTGGTGGCCTTGCTCCCTTTTGGCCTTCCCCGTTTTCGCCGAACCGGTTCAGGTCCATCCATTTGGCGAACGGGGGCCATATTGTGCTGCCCATTGTTACCTCCAAGTTTGGGAAAGATTTCGGCTATCCAGCCGACAAACAAGCTTCCCGAACCATTCGCCTCGGCGCTTTGGGGAAACTCACCGTTCGCGGGCGGCGGAGCACCAGGTATGCCTCCGAAAAAAGCAAGAGCCTTGCAAATTTGATCAACGACAAGAAGCGGCTGAAGGCTTCGGAGGAGCGTTAAAAGACGTGCTTGTTCTGATTTGGTCTCGTCGGCGTTCAAGGGAGTTTGGCGGCCTGACATATAGGGCACCTGAGCGGATGTGGTGGCTGGAATGAAAGGCTTCGCAACCGTCTCATCCGGTAACTGAACAAACTTGCTTCTCCTATGAGAAACATAGCCGTTCTCGAAAGCTCGTTTAGCGGCCAGCTCCGTGCTCTCGCTCGTACGCTTGGCTTGGGCATCTCGTTCTGTTGCCTCGGCCCTCCCGGCCACGCCCATGTGCATAACGCTGAAGTTCCCCTTGGATCCATCGGTTTTTCCTTTGAGCTTGCTCGGGACGGGGTTCCGAATCCGGCCATCTCGGTGGGGGCCGTTCGCAGCGTCCTGGAGGTTTGACTCGGCCGGGGTAAGAAGGCCAAAGCCGCTTTGGACGGCGGGCGCAGTTGCCGAGTTATTGGCGGTATTGGAAGTTCTCCCAACGGCCACAGCCTGATTCGCAGACGGAGGAAAAGACGGTACGGATCCCGGCTTGGGCACCGGGACAGGAGTCACCTTCTGAGCGGGAGTATGCCGACCTGGTGCGGAAACAGTGGCATCGGCTGGCCTGGCAGCCTTTGGGCCTGTAAGAGCGACATGACAGCCAGTCAGCAAGATGCACCACGTATATGGAGGCGAGATGCACGAAGGGTTACTCTGGCCTACCTGAAGCTGTAGCCATGGAATCTCTACCCGCGGAACAAGCTCGAGCGGCACCCGGGCAGTAAAGGTTGCTAGTGGGACAACCGACAGAATCTGGATCGGAGAGCCAGAGGAAGCCAGGGCGGATGGAATCCTGCTGTCGCCGCAGAGATTGAGGTCAAAAGTGCACAGCTAGAGCTCTTGCTGTTCACATATTACAAGGCGACGGTTTCTTAACCTTGGAGGAGTGCCTAATTGTCTGTTACCGAGCGCAAGATCGGGGGCGGACGATTTGATGGCGGGAACAGAACGAAGACGGGTAGGGGTAAGCGTATATGCGTGCGTATGGTAGACAGATTCAGATGCTAGTGAATAGGCAACCCTGGAGAGGTAACCCACGAGATCGAATCCGCCGGCCGCGGCTATGCTGTCGTATGTTCAAAAGGGCGCAACGGGACTTGATGTGCCGGTCGCGTACACTGACGGGAGTCGCAGCGAGCTGGCCGGTCGCACCATGGACGAGTGAAGAATGATGGCAACTGTAATGGCGCGCTTTTAGTCCGTCTTCGACCACGGAACCTGTCGCTATGTAGACGCCAGACGTCCCGGCTGCGTTGGGGTTTCGGTCAAGGTACGGTGCGCACCTGCACTGTCGAAATGTACGTTGTAACGCTCTGTAGCCGGCCAAACTGGACCGAGCGCGGAGAGGGAGGGAGAGCACGATCGCGAGATGTGTGCTTGATTGTCGCCAGAAAATCGAGTCGGGTTCGAATGTTGTTGTGCGGAAATGTACAGTCGGCCCTGGTGGTCGGGCTGTGCTGCTTGGGTGTAAAAGCGTGCGGGGATGACAGGTTGGCTTGCAGGCGCTCGAGGGCACTCTTCGCGGTCGAGTTGGTAGAGGCAGCGAGGAACCTCAGGGTAAAGACGGGAAGATTGATATGGCGGGCTAGAGGTCACACTACAGAAAGTGCCACCGGGTGCCTGTGCCTATAGCTCCTTGTTCTTAAATGGCAAGGTTGGCTTTGATTGTATTCTCCAGGTAGTCATCACAACTGAAGAGACCCTTCTCCAATACCTGATGTTCGTAGGTAGGTATGTCTCATCGTCGTGAGCTTCCAGTGCTGCAACGCCGGGCAGGTAGTTACAGACACAGGTAAGGCAATTACATACGATACCTTGTACCGCAATGAATTGTAGGTACAGACCGTGCCTCGTGCCTGGCCGGTCATGGGCGCCAGGACGGGAGTGACGAGTTTCGCTTCCACTTTGTAAAGTACCGCTGGCCCGTCGGTGCCTGTCTCCAGGTACTTACCAAGCCGCCTAGCTATCTCCAACCCTCAAGCTGGAAGTAGAAGCGCATACGTAATTCATGCCTCAGTGCTGTACATGTACCATCTAGCGGTAGGTTCGGTGGGTTACCAGGTTATCTCTGGCTCGTGGCCTGTCTTTGGTACACAAGATTTAGAGTAGCTCCCGCGCGTGCGGATCAGCTCCCACTCATCATCACCTCCCTCCCTCCTACGTAGGCCAGCCAGCTCGGCAGCTCCCCACTCTGAACCTCACGGATATCATCGATAAATGCTCCTGCATTGGATCATCACCCATCATTGTCAATAACAATCCTATCCACCCTTTCTCATCGCTTGCCGCCGTCGCATTGCTCCTTGGCCATTCCCTTTCATCTCTTCATACACAGTCTGCCTACAAGTTTCGCCTTCTCGTCAACACAGCTCTTCCCCGATCGCAGCCGAGTTGCGCACATACAGCCCAGCTTCACCATCACCACAGCGAATCTCTCCGGGTGCTGTGATAGGGGGGGCATAGAAGCATTGCTTTCAGTGCCCGAGGAGCGCCGACCATGGCACCGACA
>HF970725.1:10494-21437 GCA_000604205.2 Neurospora africana FGSC 1740
CCCCCATCCCTAGGCCGAATAGTATCCATACTTCAGCACCAAGTCAGCCATGAGCCCAACCGTCATCGCAGTACCGACATAGCCGCTTCCACTACCGAACGCCCAAGCGCAACTGTCGCCATTTTCCAAGTCGACCACCGCGATCATCCACGCCAGCACGAGAGCAGTAACGCCACACGAGATGGCGTAGTACGCCTCGCCGAACCCCGCCAACTGGCCCGCTTTCACCAGACAGAAGATTTGCACCGCGCCCGCGACGTAGCAGGCGGGTTTCGTCGAGATAGTCCTGGTGAGCATAGATCGTGTCGAAGATGGCCGTCCACAGAATACCGGAGAAGTAGAGATAGGTACCCAGCCGACCGGGCCAGTGGCGGTTCGGCGACGGTGGTCAACCGAGCAGACTGATCCGACGACGGGTCCAATCGAACCCAAACGAGGTCGGTCCCTAGATCACCCGAAAGCGAGCAGCGGGCTGGTAGCGAACCGTTTCTTGGCCAATCAGATCGTGTAAGAGCTAACCACTTCAGAAATCTGTCTCAATTGCCAAGCCAAACAACGCAACCCAATCCTCAACTGCTTCCGCCAGTCCTTCCCACCACACTTCCCATTCGGCGCAGTGTCGTTGTCCTCGTTTCCCTCTCTTAATCATAAACCGTCACGCATCTCATAATGGCCGCCCCTGCCACATCCGTTAAGGAGGTCATCCAGAAGAAGCCCGAGGGCCTGGACCTCTACGCCCGCTTCGCCCTGGCCGGAGCCCTCGGCTGCTCCGTCACGCACGGCGCCTTCACACCCGTCGATGTGTACGTCTTCCCTAGGTATTCTACTGCCCTCCTTCTCGACTACTTGCTAATAGCCCCAATACCTACCTTATAGAATCAAAACCAGGATCCAACTCGACCCTGCGACGTACAACCGTGGCATGATCGGCGGCTTCCGCCACGTCATCAAGAATGAAGGAATCGGCGCGCTAGCTACGGGCTTCGGTCCTACCTTCACAGGCTACTTTGTCCAGGGCGCCTTCAAGTTCGGCGGTTACGAGTTCTTCAAGAAGCAGTCCATCGACCTCGTTGGCATCGACAAGGCCCGTCAGAACCGTACCGCCGTGTACTCCGTGTCGGCTGCTTCGGCCGAGTTCTTCGCTTCCGTCGCCCTTTGCCCCTTGGAGGCTACCCGTATCCGTCTCGTCTCTACTCCCGGCTACGCCAAGGGTCTAGTCGATGGCTTCACCAAGATCCTGACTACCGAGGGAGTCGGCGCCTTCTACGCCGGCTTCGGACCCATCTTGTTTAAACAGTATGTTCTTCCCGGTCCCAACCCAGGGGCACATTTGTTAAAGCTCTGTTGGCTAACCTGAGTGACATCATACAGGGTCCCATACACGGTTACCAAGTTCGTCGTATACGAGAAGGTTGCCGAGAACATCCTCGCTCAATTTGACAAGTCCAAACTCTCCGGTGGTGCCTTGACTGGTATTAACCTGGGTTCTGGCCTAATCGCCGGCTTTGCTGCCGCCATCGTGTCGCAGCCGGCCGATACCATGCTTTCCAAGATCAACAAGACCAAGGGACTGCCCGGTGAGAGCACCGTCTCCCGTCTCGCCAAGATTGCCCGCGAGCTTGGCGTGCGCGGTTCCTTTGCCGGTCTCCCCACGCGTCTCTTCATGGTGGGCGGCTTGACTGCCGGGCAGTTCGCGATATACGGCGATATCAAGAAAGCTCTCGGTACGATGTTTATGACTTTGTCCCCGTATATGCCCGCAGCAATATCAGACTGCTAACCTCGTTATTATAGGTGCTACGAATGGTGTGGAAATCGCCAAATAAATGTTGATGAGAATGGGGTGAAGACGACCACGAGAAGCCCGTGGCTGCGACGCGTGTCACGGCAGATAGCGGGAAAGGAACGCGATAAAGCGACAATGACCATACTATTGGATGAAGATCGAAAGATGAGCAATGGTGACCAGCGGTTGAGCCACGCCGTCACATTCTGCAGGTTATCCGACATTAATGCTAGGAGCCTTCTTGAATCAAGTCTAGGCTGTAGCAAGAGATGGCGTATTTAGGAGCAGCAACACAAAGGAGCGTAGAGAGAAAAGCTTGATTCAAAACCGATTACCAACCTTACCCATTTGCAACCTAAGGTACTACTTGCCAATGACCGGAGCCTAACAAACCACATCTAAAATATCTTCTTCCCCTCATTAAACCCCTCCAACGAATCCGTCCAGCTCACCAGCTGGTTGCTCGAGGCCTGCACATAGCTCAGAATCACGGTGCCCGCGCCATTGTTCTCCGGTCCCGGGATCGGAGTCGCCGTCAGCTGCGTGAAGCTGTTGGGATTGGGCGCCTCATCGAGGTGGTTGAAGACGAAACCCGTCAGGTCGTCACTCACGGCGCGGCAAAGGGGCGGAGCATTGGGCTGGCGGCCGGTGCCGATGGCGCCGAAGAAGTAAACGACGAGGTACTTGCCCACGAAGACGCAGGCAATGGGGGTGTTATCCATGCCGGGGTTCTGTTTGATGGGACAGGCTGTTGCCGGAGCATTGATGTCAACATTGGCGTGCCAGACAGTCCCATGGTCAACAACGGTCGCGAACAGGAGAAGAACTTACAAACTTCGCTGTCCCGCGAAAATACGTAGATGGTGTTGTCCTCGGCCGCCTGCACGGCGACATAAGAGTTGCCCGGCTGAGTGGCCAGCGTCCCGTAGGCCGAGCCTAGGTACGAGGTCGGGTTGATCATCAAATCAATAGGCACTCGCGAAGACGTGGCCTGCGTCCCCGGAAGGGTGATGGTGTAGATCTGGCTGATCTGCTTGGTATCCTTGCTGTTTGGGCCCGAAATCAGCGACCAGGTACTTTCTTATATGACGGAAATCATCAAGCCCTTACGTCAGATAGAAGAGCGTGCCGTTCTTCCCTCCATCGCTGCAGGCCGCGATGCTTGACGAGCCCGTGGGTTCCAGGGGCGGCGATCCCACCAGGTTGAGCACGTCGAAGCCGGGACTCAGGCGGCAGATGAGCAGGTCACCGGCCGTGACGCCGTTAACGACGTCGTAAACGCAGACCTGCGCACAGTATCAGTACAGTACCTGTAGGGATATCAGATGTAGGGGGACTCACCATGTCGTCAAACAAGACGGCTGCTAACGACGACGGGTTCGCTATGTCGCCAACCGGCACGTCGGCCGAGGCCGCCGACGTGTAATCATATAGCGGCAAGCCAGTATTAAGCGTGTCGCCTTGGGAGCACGCCAGCTGGGTGTTGTTATCATTGTAGAACACTAGATACCGCTCTGCCGCGGCCGGGTTAATGATGGGGGCCAGCGCCGCCATCGGAGACTTGGCGGGGTTGTTATGCTTGCGCGGCTGCTGGGCCCCGTTCTGGTAGTCCATCCTTCTCTCTGGCCTCAACCCCTTGTCAAGGGCAAGTTTTAAATGGTAGAAGTAGAGAAATAGGTAGGTAGGAAAGCGAAGGCCTCGGAAACTTGGAAGTTGAGAGTGGAAACTGTTAGTCGTAGTGTCGTAAGGTAGTAGAGAACGTGGTCAGAGTATGGAATGAGAGTGTGAGCTGTTATAGACCGCGCGAATAGAGGAAGAGTTCTATTGCGAGGAGGGACATGACGTGGAGAGCGTTATCGCGGAGCCGTGCCATCGTCAGGATCGATGCCGGACGCCAGCTCCTCCCTCGTCCGAAATTTAATACCGGACGCCAGTTCCTCCCTCGTTGAAGACTTGATGCCGGACGCCAGCGCCGAGTTTTACGAGCAGTCTGGACTCTAAAGACTGCAGAACTCAGGTTGCTACAAACCTTGGGACTTCAGCTTGGCTGCAAGGACGCAACCATAGGTAACTGTTTGAGGGATGGTCGACTGTTGCTGTCCGTGATATACATAATGATGGAGTTGCCGGTTGCTTGTAATTACCGGGCCACATGCTTCTATGCAGACTATTGTATAGCTGTTGTCGGTACGGTGCTACGTTTTGACTGGAGATAGTGTGTGAGTCCCTAATCAAACTGGGGGAACCCCGTGGTGATTCAGCAGATAAACGGAGAGAAGTCCGGCTTCTTACTGCTAAGGACGACCGATTGTCACCGTCGAGTCAGACAACGGTCAATTCAGTGAGCTTGGGGGGAACTGGGAGTGAGCTCGATCAATTTATTAACTACTAGTGTGGTCTGGAAATAGTAGGCGAGGAGTTACTGTAAATACACGATGAAAGCCACATAATAAAGTCCTCAAATAGTGCTAGGAAAAAGGATAATTTGATCCCGGTTAGATATCAGGATAAGATGATCCGACTGTTTGATCTAGATTCGATGATATTTGGTAGAGAAGGATTGACTGAGACCCTCAATCTTTGACCTTGAACATGCGAGACCCTCGTTCCTAGTGACGGCGAGAACTAAGGAAAAGAGGAGCGAGAAAAAAACACAATCCCCATCGTCATCTATGTCACAGAACTTCACCCCGAGCACTCTCATCCACCCTCAATGCTGCGGAAATTGGATGACGTCAGACACCATCACCGTTGCGCTGTAACCGACATACTTGCTCGTCACCCAAACCGGAATCGGCTGCCGAATATCGTGGTCATTGACCAGGCACACGGGCAAAATGAACGTCATCTCTCGACTCATCGGCGCGACCGTCCACCCCTTCGGACTCCGTGGGATCACCCTCAGCGCCATGGCGGGCCCATCCACGTCCGTCGGCTGCGCGACGACGTTATACCGCACGTTCCTGGTCATGAAGGGACCCGGACCCGTGTACGTGTCCAACAAGCAGAGCGGTACCTGCGAGGGGATCCCCGCCGAGAGCTGCAGCGTGAGCATCAGCTCCTGCAGGTGCCAACCCGACGTGGCTGGCTGGTACGGCGGCTGCTGGACGATGGTGAAAACTAAATCCTTGGGGATCTGGGTGCCGCAGGGGACGCCCGGATTGGAAGGGTCGTTGTCCGTGGGGATGCAGTGGATGGTATACTGAGGCGGGCCTGGGCCGGCGGCTAGGGACGGTGGAAGCGGAGGTACGTCCGGCTTAGGAGTCTTGACAGGCTGGCGGAGCGGGTGGGAATATGGGCTGGGGGCGAAAGGGTAGCCGTGGCTGGGACCCAGCTCAAAGCCGGCGCCAACGCTCGGCCCCGTGCGCTTTGGGGGTTCGCCGCCACGCCGCGAAGGGCGTTCTCGCAGGTTGTCCTTGTCATCGGGCTTGGGCGTGGGTTTCTCACGATACGGAAGCTGCTGCTGCGTTGGCGAAACTCCCGGTTCGCCCTTGCCCGCCGGAGCCGTCTGCTTCTCGCCCTTCTGGGATTTCTTCCCGTGTGCAGTGGTAAGCGGGTGAGGATCCGCCTTCTCCTTCCCCGCCGCTGGGAACGGCACATCGATGGAGCCGTCTCCCCTCGCGTTGTTTGGAATTGTCCCAATGGCCAGCAGATCGATGGGACTATTAAGCTGTATACCCGCCTCGGCGGAATTAGAAACGGTGTCGTCATACAGCGGGCTACTGGGGTCCTTGAGCTTGCCGTAGTAGTTCAGCACCCCTGTCAGGTCCTGGGCCCATAGCTCGGGCAGCAATGTCCGGACTTCCGGGTCCGGCTGGTCGCCCCATCTGAAGACGACGGTCGAGTGCGGGGGGTCGTCCTCGTCCTTGGCTGCGGCCTTGTCGTCGTCACCGCCCTCTTCCTCCTCTTCCTCCTCGACCTTTGGAGCCAACTCGGTGGCAGAGATGGGGGGCCGCGTCCATTGGTGTTGACCCCACGGCGTTGGATCAGGAGGCTGGTTCTCTTTCGTGAAAATCTCCTTGTACAGCGTCAAGATGTGCTTCGAGTCCAGCTCCGCCCCTGCAATAAACGACTGCTGATGCGGCGGCTCCGTAAACGTGATATTCAACAAACCAGGGTCGTCGGGGACATGATCCAACAAGCAAAGCATGACTCCCTTGGTCGCATCGAGGTTCTCGTGCCGCAGGATGGGCGCCTTATCATCGCTCACATTCTGAAGGTTGACAGTCACCTTCAGATCCGGAAGCTGGGTCACCGCCTCCGAATGCATCAGGAACCCATAAAGCGGGTACTGCGGTGGCGGGCTCACCGGCGGAACCGGATAAAGGTAGTCGCTGATCATCTTGTGAATCGTCTGCCTCACTAGGTCTGTTCCTTCCATATGATCCCCCAGGCTGAGCGCCCCATCGATCAGCGCGTCGGTCCAGTTCCTGTCGACATGGAAGAACCGGAGCGTCTCGTCGCCAAGATACGTCGGATCCACGATGAGGTAGGGCGCGGGGACACCGTACAGACACATCTTGTTGAGCACCCAGTTCAGCACGGCCGCCCACTCGGTCGACGAGGGCATATTCTGCTCGTCATAGCGCTGCGTGCGGTCCCCATCCGAGCTGAGCATGAACTTTTGACCAATGGCGTCGCAGTGCTTCCGGAAGATCTCCTGAATCAGCGGGCTGGTGTATGACAAGTCCAGATGCTTCGCCTGCGGACGATTCCAGCGGTCCGCCATGCTTCCTCCCTTGCCGTACAAGCCCTTCGTGTTCTTGTGCAGCTCGTTGAGCTTGGGGAGCAAGTGCTTGAGACCCGAGGCCGTCTCCTCCAGGGTCTTGTACGCGCCGTGCCGTCTCAGCACCTCGGCCTTGGCGGCCTGCATGGTCTGACCGTACAGCATCGTGCGCAGCTTGACGAGGTTCACGGCGAACGTTTGGTCGGATACGGCGAGGGTCTTGCCGAGCTGCCAGGCCACGCCGTACGTGACATCCATGATGCCGATTTCCGGGTCCATGATCTGAAGGTTGATGCCAGAATTCGAGAGCCACGTCGAGCCTGGCTGACCCTGATGCTTAGGCATGAGAGGATAGGGGACCAAGGTGGGCGTGAAAGGCCCGCGGTAGATGGCCGCCGTGGTCTCACCCGTCGCGGTGCGGTACTTGGTCAAAGTGTAGCCATCCTTGAGCCGGCTCTGTAGCCTCTGTCCCATGGGTGTCGAGACGTCGATGTTCTGGATCACGGCGTCCGGAGCTCGCAGCACGTTGACCCCGGTGCCCAGGTTCCGAAGCGTCGTGACGATATCAAACGACCCCTCAGGTAGCGTCACAAAGTTCCAGCTATGCAGCGACGACAGCGCCACATAAGGGTACTTGTGCTTGTCGATGGGCCAGTTCCCATCCATAAAGTCTGACTCGATGCCCTCGATCGACAACAAGTGCGCCACCACTGGCTGCGCCTGCGTGTTGGACAGCGGGCCCGTCCGGTGCGAGACGATGATGCCGAACACGCCGTTGTCCTCTACCCCGGCATCGGCCATGCCGGTTGTGTTGATGTCGCGCACGTGGGCGAGGTATTTGTACCGGGAGACATCTGGGCCCTTCTGGTCCGTTTTGGGCTTGCCGTCCGCATCGTACGTGGTAAACAGCTCCGTATACAGCGAGGATGGCACAAAGACGATGTCAGTAGCCTTGTCGTCCGAGGGCTCCGGAGGCAACTTGCTGATGGGCGAGAGGGTCGACTTGATCTTGGGTATGTCGGCAATCGGCATGTTGATCGTACAAGTCTGCGTCTGGACAACAGGGCTGCTGCCCAGCGAGGTATCGCTGAACAGGCTGGCCGAGCCTGTCTCGAGCTGGTCTTTGCTCAAGGTGAGCTCCGGGGCCGTAAAGACGAGCAATGCTAGCCAAGGGACCTGGTTCCGCAGCCAGTCCGGGCTGTTCTCATCAGGCAGCGCGCTCACGATCCGGTCCCACGGCAGATGCGGATCCGTGAGGACCACGTGAGGCAGCGTCTTCGCCAGCGCGCCGTACCCTTGCGGCGGGAACGACGAGTGAATAGCGTCATCCGGCAGCGTGAATCGCGGCGCCACAACTTCAAACTCCTGCGTCGCCGGCGGCTGGGGCGCCAGTGGAACGGTGATGTTCTCGCTCGTGTGCGCCGAGGCGATGACTTGGGTGACGCTGGTCGTGTACACGCCCGCTTCGAGCGCGGGCGCCCAGAAGGAGAAGACCCATTCCTGGCCGGGGCTGGGGATGGGTGGCTCCGAGGGGATGTCCTCTCCCGCGGCCTCGGCCAGGAGGCGGCGCTTCACCTTCCTGGCGTGCCGGCGGACGAGGTTTCGCGGGCCGTAGATGCCGCAGGGATATCGTGTGTACGGCCGTCTCATGTCGGCTGAAGCTCGAATAGACCGGTAGGAGTGTGAGGTGGAGGGTATTCCCAAGTGCTGAGGCTTAGCTCGACCCTTGGTAGAGTCTTACGATGTCGGATTTTCAGTGGCTGTCAACACTTGTAGAAAAGTGTCAAGCCTTGCTCAAAGCTAAAAGGGGCTCAAAGCATCGGTCAACGAAACCACTGTCGAGCTGACCTCCTTTATCCGACGAGGTCGGATTCCCACTTTGAGCATCCTCATGGTTCTCTGCATCTTTGGTTCCCGACAGAGGCATATCTCTCAAGCCGATTCCAGCGGCACTTCGATCGATGAAAGGAGTGGGCAACCGTTTAAAGTTCTCATCCGATGTTCCAGATCCATACGGAAAAAGAGACCGCGACAGCTAGACCCATCGATGCCGCACATGCACTGCACCGTCCAAGCTCCTCGGATCTGCGCAGCGCCGCTGCGGGAGCTGACGGGTCCTTCTAGTTGTACTGCGGTAGTATCGTTGCATCAGCCCGCCACTGGTCGTGGCTTCTTGGGGTCAATCCAGAGAGTATCCCTTTGTACCATACCGTCCGGAGTACACTGGAGACGAGTTCCGGCAACTTGAACCAAAAAAAGTCCGGGAAGAAGGGCATCCCGCTGACTTCATGATGTCGTCTGCTCACCATTCTTTTCTCGGCAGACCACTCGACGGGCTAAGAAGTCGAGGGATCGAGAGAAACGGACCTTGACATAGGCAGCCTTAAATGCTGGTTGCGAGTGCCGCAAGCGTCGTACTCTTGTGCGGACCGCCATTCAGCTCGCTTGATGATCAGACTGGAGCTCTTCGACACTGAGACCCGTCAGACACACATAAGTTTCTCATCCGTGGAACGAGAAGTTGCTTAGCGGCCCGTCCGTTCACCATGTAAGGCTCACTGAAACGGCATCAACACAGGACGTAGTCACTGACCACTTTTAGATCATCCCATCCACGACATCAACCTGTGAGAACAGCAACAAGATTCAAGCGAACGCTTTAACGCTGTCACCATGGCGACGCCTAAGGTCCTGACCATCCCCGTCAAACTCGACGCCTTCATCTTCAACGCCGCCGTCTGCGGCGGCGACTCCACCGACCCCAACCAGGACAGCAACAAGCACCTCGCCAAGATCGCGCCTCTTACCCAGCCCAACTATTCCTTCCTGCGCTTCGATAAGACGCTCGTGCAAAATGATATCCTCGACTTTGTCGACCTGCACAAGACCGGGCCGGCTCCCTTCAACCCGCGCTTCACGGATCTGGGCACGGGGCAGCCGTTGACGAACCGCCAGGGCGTCTACCTCCACTGGATCGTGCCGCAGCCGTACCGGCTTGGGTCGACCATCTCCCAGGATCCGCAGGCACAGGCCAAAGCGAGAGCGCAGAGGGGCTTCAGTACCAACAGCGTCGACACCCAAGCCGAGCCCAGAGCTGAACCAGCATCAAGGTCCGCCCGGGTCGAAGATGACGACGACGAGGAAGCCTTCGATGATGGCCCCGTGAACCAAAGCGACACCATCGCTCCCGACTTCCACCCGGCGCCTCCCCGCTGGCTCGTAATCCGTAAGTGCGAAGAATGCGACCCTCCAGGGGCACTCCCCGAGGTGGACGGCTGGGTCGTCGAGTCCGACCGCCGACAGGACCTCGACGCCATCCCGACCGACTCCAAGACTGTGGACCTCCAAACCGACTTTGCTCCTTACATCGTCGGTACCGACGCCAACAGCTTCGATGACAACTGGATGAACAAGCAAGCCATGGTGTTCATCGGGTACAAGGAGTCCGCCAGCACCTGGACCGAAAAGGGCGACGCCTTCGACCGCGTCGACCTCAACGTGCTCAACTCGTCCAACCAGCTCTTTCCAGACTACCAGCCGCACAACGGCAACGTCTTCAGCATTATCGACAACCTCCAGAGCACCTCCACGGGCAAGGGAAAGGATGCCGACCCGGTGGTGGTAAGGTACGCTCGCCTAAGCTACTACGTCCTCGGCTGGCATGCCAAGCCCGGCCAGGACCCCTTTGGAAACCTGGACCCGGCCGGCAAAATCACCCGCGAGCAGCGCCTCTCATCCCTCAACATGATCCTGACCACCGACGACCCGTCCACTGCAGCCGGGATCAAGACTTGGCTGGCGTCCTCAGACCCGACGCGCGTCATCTGCCACGGAGCCATGTACAATGTGCTCTGGGATAAGTACGAAAAGCCGCCGATCGTGCCCGCAGACGAGCAATACAAGAAGCTCAATGAGAACATGGCCGTCTCTGTCGGGACCTCACCCATAGATGCGCTCCTTACGTACTGCAAGTCCCACGCGAACCCCCACGTGTCCGACGACGCCAACGACATAAAGGAGGTCGAGAAAGACCTCCTTCGTATCCAGAAGCTCCTCCATGCTCTTGATGACGGTGTTGATGCCCAGGCCGAGGCCGATGACATTGTCTACAATTGGAATTATGAGACGTCGGCCGGCGGCAGCCACTTCTTCCTGGGGACCAGCGACGCGGGTAAAGACGGCGATTCGCAGTCCAAGCCTACAGTGCCCGCCCCGGCCATCGTCCAGGCGTTGTGCCTGCTCAACAACAAGCAGGCATACCTTGATGGTCTCAAGCGGCAGCTGCAGCTCCTGCGATGGCACTTCTTCTCCCTCTGGTGGCGCTACCTTACCGACCTGCAGGAGACCGTGTCCGTGTCCAGAGCCGACGTCTCCAATGCCGCAACAGAGTTGAGTAATTACTTCGGGCAGGTCATCACGGCGACTACCGCG
>HF970727.1:25458-50344 GCA_000604205.2 Neurospora africana FGSC 1740
AACACCACCGCCGTCCACGCTGTCAACGATATCTCTTTCCACCCCCAACACGGCACCTTCAGCACAGCCGGTAGCGACGGCACGTTCCACTTCTGGGACAAGGACGCGAAGCACCGCCTCAAGGGCTACCCCAATGTCGGCGGTAGCATCACCTCGACAACGTTCAACAAGACCGGCAGCATCTTTGCCTACGCCATTAGTTACGACTGGAGCAAGGGCTACCAAGGCAACTCGCCCACGTACCCGACCAAGGTCATGCTCCACCCAGTACAGCAGGACGAGTGCAAGCCCCGCCCTAGCGTTAAGAAGAGGTAGGAGCAGAACTCGACGACGAAGGAGGATAAAAAGGATGGGGAAGGTGGAACAAGACCAGCGGGAGGTACGGAGTGTTGAAAGTTGGCTATCTGGGCTATCTGGACAAGGAAAAGGCGCTTTCCTTCCATCCTAGGGACCAAGAATGAATACGGACAAAGCATGGAGGATGCGATGTTGTAGTAGTATGGAAACGGCCGAAGAGACGGTACGAAAGTGATGGATGACAAGAATCAACGATACCAGAGGTTCGCACGGCAAGAAACGAAGCGAAGAGGAAGCAAGCAACAGCGCGACTTCTTTTACGAATTTGGTAGTTCAGGTAGTTAGGTTAATCAATAGGTTTTAAGCGTAACTGAACAGAATAGGGAATGAGCTTACTCCTTCTGGTTCATAACCATACTGTCAGGTCTTCTAACCGGTGTGTTCAGCGAATCTGGATCAACGCCCAAACAACGTAACTGACTTGACTGAAGTTTGCCGTGAGTAAACAAAGCCAGAAACTGAAATAGAAAGTTCCTGGCTAACTTCACATCTTCACCTTCGTATCTCGAACCGCGATCTTTGAAGATGGGAGGGTACGTATCAAGCCCATCCAAGCCACCATGACTTCAGAGTCATTGGGAACTCTTCACCAGAACACCCCGCTTTAGATATAAGACGTATCTGAACGTTTTATTCCACTCACTTCGCGTTGGTATTCAAGCCATGTCTATTGTCTACCGCTCATCAATAACTGCTCACGCACTACTTGTTTTCCCCTCAGAGGTGTTCCTACTACCCGACTTCTGAGGCACTTTGCTTGTTTCATCTTTTAAACAGCATCACGAACCTTTGTCGTGGTTGGCGGCCATGAAATGCCATCTCTTTGACATGGCCTATGTCTTGCACTCTGCATTCTACAGTTCAATACCACTTTATTAATTTGGTAGGTTGGTGTGTACGACAAATGAGGGCCTATTTCGACCGATTGTCCTGAACGGTACAAGGATAACTGGAAATATGTAGAATAGTTACCGAGGGAAAACCTATCTGTTACTGTTTGAGTTTCGCCATATTCGTCGGGAAATAAGCGTTCTGCGATCGAATTGATGAGTTCTCCGGGCGGGGTGTTGACGATCCGATCGGCCTGAAATTAGGTATGTGCGGTACAATTTGGAGAATATCGATGCCGTGGTGGAAAAACATCCAATTCACGTTTTCTGCTTAATGAATTTAATACAAAAGAAAAACGATGTCCATCCGCCTGATGCAATGTTAGTGTATCGGACAATGTTAGGTAGGCAATGACTGACTACCTCGAATGCTCCGACCATGGGCCATCATAATCAGTTTCGAGAAATCTTAAGTTAAAAAGTATACTGCATATCAATCTCTATTTAGATTTCTGTAGGTAATTGTCCCATTACATATTTATGCTTCATCACCTGTGATGTCATAAGAAGACTGATCTGCTGGTTCTTGGAGAGTTCTAGAACATACATACTGTGCCAAACCTTTTTGTCAAATTACCAGACCTCGGACAACGATTCCACTCTTTTCACGGTCGCCGCGGTCTGTCCAAACGATTGATGATACTCCTCCTCCTTTGAAAACTCGGAATCAGATTCCAACACAACATGTGCACCCCCTCGAAATAGAAGTCAACCAAAATATGACACTTACCTAGAGGTATCACCAAGACGAGGCATCAACACCTCTACCATCTCCCCCATTATCCCATACGGTCGGTCGGAGTCGGCACTGCACAACCCCCGTCCATGTTCCTAGTACAGCATCTTCTTAAGCTCCCACCAGTTCCCGACGGAGCTTGACCAGCGGCATGTTTTTAAAGTTGACGCTAGCGTTGATGTCCGGTAGTTTGGGCCAGCGTCTTGGAGGCTCTGGGGTAAGCATGTGACTTGATCATGTGAACAGCGAGCATGTGATCCCGACCGGGGATTGTGGAGACAGGAGGCCTGGACGAGAGCTTGATGTCATGCATCGCAGCAAGTCTCAATTGCTTGTCATTCTTTTGAGTTTGTCGTCGGTCTGGGGTAAGAGGGGTCTAGGCTTGATTTGGTTCGGTCTTGAATTGAAAGATGGGAAAATGGGTAGTAGTGTTGGTGGAGATGAGGTGATTCGGAAGGTATCGTCGAGACTTATGAAAATGCCAAGATTGCATCATGTCAGCAACAACGACGGGTTTGAACGGTGACGGCAATGTAGATATCGTTGAACACGAATAATGAGGAATCATTGTAATATCAAAGGCAAGTCAGAGGCATGCCGCTGCTGGTTCACAGGAACTCAAAAAATATGTGGATAACGGGTTTGTTTAAGTGATGAATTTCGAGGCTCAAGCCTTTCTCAATTTCATTATCGAGTCAGCGAGCCCACGAGTGATTCACTCGTAGGGTAGGTAATAACTATCCAAAAGACAAGACTGCTGAGGCGTTGTTGCCAGTCTTCCTCATGTCGTAACAAGGAAAGAGGTAGTAGAAAAACCAAACAATGAAGGTACCCAAAACACCTGCGCCACCCAAACCCAAAACGAGAAACCCAATCTTGTCCATAGAGGTACTCATATGCCAAGACCCATTACCCATGACAGGAATCAAACCCATTGCCGCTCGCTTTAGTGATCAATATCCAATGCAATCATCCCATCTTTGGCAGAGAGAGAACGTTAAGCTTTAGAACCACCTTTAGCAGGGCCAAACACATCCTCCACCATACCCCTCCACAGATCCTTGATCATACCCTGGCCACCAGCCTGCTCCTCCTGTGCCTTAGCCTCCTCGCGCGCAATGTCGCGGACAAAGCCCAGGCTAACCCAGTCAGCACCAGTCCAGTTGTCCAAGTCCACGACCTCCTGGCTGAGCGAGGCGGGGAGCACCTGGCCAGGCTTGTTGGCGACGACGGCAACGGCGGGCTTGCTGGCCATCAGGTCGGCGTCGCCCTCGGAGGCGATCTCGCCGCGCTGCTCGGGTTTTAGCTCGTCAAAGAGCGGCATGCGCTGCACCGTGGGGGGAGGGGGGGTCTTGTTGTCTGGGAGCAGGGGGACGCGGATCGCGTCGAAGTAGGTGAGGTGGAACGCAGAGGCACTGCTGGATTCTGTGGCGGCAAGGTTGGGGAGGACGACGGCGTCGATGCCGTTGGCGGAGAAGGAGTGGCCGATGGAGGCGTTGGTAGGGGCCGAGGTGCGGAAGCCCTGCATCAGGGGAACCTTGCGGGGGGTGCGAGCCTGGTGTGATTTGTTAGTATCATGGTTATTCACATTGAGTTTGAGGGTGTGGACGGAAGTGAACGGGACGTTGGTGAGAGAGCATTTCCCAAATTGGGTGCTTATGCTGCAAGGACGGGAAGATGATAGGAGATATTGGTCCGTGTGGTGAGGGGAGTCGGCAATTGGAGATGATGCACGTCTCGGTGGTTGTCCAAAGAGATGTGGCAGTGTTATGTAATGGAGGGGGGCAGAGCTGGAAAAGGAGCAATGAGGGGAGAAACAAATTGGGAGAGAACTTACATCGAGACTCTCAGCACCGGACTCCTCACCCAGCTTTCTTTTCCTGCTGGCATTGCTGGTGGCATTGAGAATATGGCTTGGCTTGGCAACAGCAGGAGATGTGCTCAAGGACCTGGTGAATTTTGTGATGGGAGCCGCGATTCTCGACATGATTGATGCTGTTGTTTGATGGGTTGGTTGTATGGTTTTGATGTGTGTACACGGTATGAATGACTTCCCGATTCGGATAGCTGTGTTGAGTGCTTCACTGAATGGCTGGTTGATGCCCAAGCGGTTCGAGGATTGAGAATGTGAGAGAGACAGAGGATGAGTCGAGAGGAAAGAGATGGCTGGTATTTAAATCCAGAGTTGTACAAGGGAGCTGACGAGATGTTGAGGATGTTGGGGACTGAAGCTGGGGGAGAAGCGGTCGATATAAAGTCGAGGCCGGGAACGGCTCTCCGGACCCTCGCTTGAGAGATCTGGGCAGACCAAAGCCAATCTGGGGTCTTGCAGGGGGGGTACGAGAAACATCAAGAAAGGAGGGGACAGGGGAGCTAGGTTGGAGCATTGCATTGCAAATGGGGATTCAACTTGGATCTGCGTTGTGGGGAGTTCGCAGGTTGATTCGTGCGCTGTTGCTGTTGGAGACGACTGCCCGTCAACAACAAACCGGCACATCCCTCTTGCATCCCCATACAGCTCCAGCTCCAATGCCACCCTCTTGCAATCGGAGTACCTAGGTACTGACCCCTCTTTCTCTGTAAGTGATGGTCGGAGGCCTGGGGACATGGTGTTTTGATTGACACCATCTCCAGCTTGGAGAGACAGTTCATCATGGCATCGATCATCCGTTTTGGTGTTTTAGCGTTTGGGATTTACCGGCCAAGCGTCCATCATGAAGCAGACAACTGAATGGTTGCAGGTCCACCATCCCGAGATGGAATGGGCAGAGGACTGTAGGGGGTTCGTAAAAGGTTCAGTTACTGACAAGCAGTCGGTACTTCCCGGCCGGCTAGTCGTACAGTATTCCGCTATATGAGCCGATGACGACGTAAATGAGTGTGAAATCCCGAGTATTTTCGAGTGCGAAACAGCCCATGACTGCAGCTTTGTGCTCCCAAGGGCTTCCATTTCTCCTCTGCCCCGAGTTTCACCGGCTTGACTGACTGATGCGATTCCCAGATCGTCCCCGTTCGGGCATCCGGGTAAACATAAAGCGGATATTTAGCAGTGACTGACACGCGCAATGACCAGAAACCCCAGGTTTTGAGGCCGGAGAGATGGAGTTGGTACGTTTGTAAGCCAAGCATCCCGAACCCACCCTTTCCCCATACGGCCAGTACGGACAGCACCAGAGGGGGTTCGTGCTTCCAAAGTCACAAGATCTCAACGTCCAAGAAGCCAGATTCGCACTTGCCTGCCAGTTGCCTTGCCGAGCTTGGCGAGCTGCCTGTTCCTGAGACAGTGGGGAATTCTTTGGGGAAAGTGCGACGCCCTGGACAATCGACCAGGGGGCGGCCCAGCTGCTCAACAACAAGAGGAAGCTTGGGCCATCACCCCGCGAGGCGGTCAACTTGTTTGGTGAGGCTTCGCGCCAATTCCACTTTCTCCCACACGTCGCCCGCACAACCACCATTCAGTCCCCTGGTTTGCTTCCAAGACCACAAGCGAAAGCAAAGCAATTCAACTCCAGAGCTGCCCAGACCATTGGATACCAGCACCAGCCTTGATCCGGTTAGTTGGTCAACAACTTTTCACAACACGTGGGCAATCCGTGAATCGCATCTCATCTGTCAGTCTGTCACTGATGTGCTTGGTGCGCTGGGCACTGACAGTGACTGGGTACGGCGTACGTAGTGTACAGCTTTTACGGATGGCCCGGCTGAGCTACAATCGATGGATCGCGAATGGGAGTTTCTCCATGTCCTGCGTGTTTCGAGGCGGTAAGCTGTGCAGTTGAGTCACTCTCTTTCTTTCTGACAGTCACGTACGTTTCTGGGGGCTGGAAAGGTGGATGGTCTTGCTGGAGACAAACCAGTTCCAGTTGGGACAAGCGACGGAGTTGCTTGCTGATCTTTGATGTTCGTCTTGGACACTGGGGATACCCTCACTTCCGAGTCATTGCCTCAATCAGACATAAGATCTCGATATTACAAATCTTGCCAGAGCCCAGATGCATTCCAAATAAACTTTTTGGTTCAATCTGATAACGCAGAGTCATCGACTCGCCTATCACAGGTAAGCCAGTCGAAGCCTCTTGGAATCAACCTTATTCTGTTCCATGCAGGTAAGCCGTGCGTCAAAGATCACGGACGCCCATCAGCATCATCGCTTGAAAATCAGCCACCTGTTGCCTCTTGAGCCACCTTTTAGCCTTGATTCGTATCTTTGCAACCCTCCTGGAAGTCGGTATTGTCTTCATTCGGCTCCTTGCCCAGCCTGTTGCGCCGTTGTAAGCCGGACGCCAGTTCCGATCCCGGCGCCCTTTATCAATCCTTATCAGCCACTCACATATCGGGAACTTTGCACGCACATCACAGCCTCGCTTCGGACCGCACCTTGTCTGGTACGCCTCAACAATACGACCTTCTGGGTTGTTTGCCGCTGAGAGACGGTTCAACACATCGGCCACGGCCGTCCGCGGAACTTTCGGCTCGCCCCTTTTCCACGTAAATGTGTCCTCAGGGCTTCCACTTCAACAAAACCACCAGCCACTCGCTACCCTTTTGGACATTGACCTTTCTTAAAGCATATGTACAAAGTGACACAAAGGGAAAGAAAATCAGGCGTGAATCTCTGTCATGTCTTTTATGTCACTGGTCCCAACTCAAAACGATCAGGCGTCAGAAAAGCTATTCTCAGCAACCGCCATTCATGATGGAGGATGACGCACTGAGAGCCATATTGATGAAGAACAGACCGGAATGAGGCTCCTCGATATCTGATCTGTCACTCCTTTGACAGTTCCACTTACTATGAGGCCATCGACGATAAAAAACACATCATCTTGTTCCAACATGGCTTCTTAGAGAACAATACAATGGAGCTGGTCCGCCACCATGGAAACATCATTTTTGATAGATGAGAAAAAACGTCAACACATTCTGGCTGGGGTTGAAGCGGTGTTGGTCAAGAAATTTGACAATCATCGTATAGAGACGCGAACGCATCAGATCACACCAGACTGTTGCATAAACACTTGACGTTGAACCATACTGATGATCTCGCCTATCAATCCACCATACAAGCTTTCTCCAAGAGAGTGCATAGTGGCGCTCTTGACATCTCGGTCGACACTCGGCGTTTTATCACAGCATTTCCAACGTTCATCATCTCAATACGGAATGCATTGTCACGCTTCGTGTATACACGTTTTAATGCCTCTGATTTAATCGAGGTCCTGAACTGCACCAAACGCACACACTCCGCATCATCACCGCCACTTCACCATTTCCTCCACCCAGCTCCGGAAGGCCCGGAAGCCCATCCCATGAAACGACATAAAGATGGCAATCGTGCGACTCTTATCGTAACTACATAGCACAGAAACCCGCTCTTTGTTTTGCTTCATACCAGAAAAATGGAAGGAGGCAACAATAAAGTGGCAAGTGGCCATGACATGTGATGATGTTCCATGGCGATCGACCTTTGGACGGTGGACTGTGGAGTAGCTGCAAACTTGACCTTGATGAGGGAGTCTGGGTAGTGTCATGTCAATGTTGTCATTGAGGGCCAGACAGTTGAACCGAGACAGTACAAAGAGATTTAAAGAGTTGAAGCTACATAGGTGGTCATCACAAACTCCAACAAGGAGGTGTATGAGAACGATTTTGGTGTCATGTTGTCATCTTCACTCCCATTACCTACTCGCACAGTTAAGTTGCTGGAGGGCATGCGATGCCATTGCTTGAGATGGTTCGTTAAGATGTATAGCCGCCCAAAATCTACTTGAGCATCACCATAGCGTGATGTGCACACTGAGATGGCCCACTTCTTGGTAACTGTACTGACACGATACCCCCAGTAGAAAGTGTTATATTCCTGTGTTAAGTTCGAGACTTCTAGTCACTCAATCTTTCCCCTTGCGGTTCTCGCATCGAGCCGTGAAGAAATTTGTCCAAGTCAATATTTCCATCAAACATCCTCGATGGAGGTATAGAAGAGGTGCAAATCCGGTATGATCGCCTTCCGGTAGTCCTGAGACAAGGATGTCAGTATCTTTCACGGAGTGGATGGCTGGAATAGCCACACGGGGCTTACCTTCTCAAGATCCTTCATCATCTGATAAGTCGAGTTGGTCAACTCCATCACTTCTTCCTCCGCCTTCTCAATCTCCTCTTCGATAGCCTCCTCATACTTGGTCAACACATCCCGCTCATCGTTCTTTTCAGCTTCGAATGCCTTTTCAGTGTCTCCGCTCGCCCCAAGATCTTCACCCTCACCATCCTCCGCCCCAAGACCCAACTCCCCTCCGGTTGCCCTTCCCTTCTCACCACCCACCTTCTTCCCCCTCTTTCCTTTATTCATTTCCTCAACTTCCCCCCAAACGTCCTCCCAAACCCTCTCCAGCCCCTTCTCACTCTCCACCCACTCCCTCCACAACCCCTCCAGCTCCCTCTCCGCCTCCACCAATTTCTTCTCAACCCCCTTCACCAATTCCCTAACCACATGCTTCTCGCTCCTCAATACACCATCACTCCCGCGCTGGTTGGAGCAGATAGCAAACTCGGACAGCGGCAGCGAGAGCTTGCGGGCGCGCTTCTCGGCGCGCTGGAGGAACTCCTCGTCGGAGGAGGCGATGCCGTCGTCGAGCTTTTGGATGAGTAGGGTGTGCGCTTTGGTGAAGGATGTGAGGGCGTGAGTGTGTAGGGTGGTGGCGGCTGTGAGGTAGTGGGCTGTTGGTAAGAGGTGGGTTGTTAGTGGGTTGTTCCTGATTTGATGAAGAGATGGGGAGTGGTTGGTTAGGTACCTCGAAGCTCGGCGAGCATCTCTTCGGTTTCGGGGGAGAGGGTCTCCTCTTTTGCAGGGGAGTCGCGTTTCCTCTTGCGGGTTTGGATGGTAGGCTGTTGCTTGAGAGGAAGGGGGGGAACGTGGAGGTTATCTTGTTTCGTTTCATGTGGCTTATGCTGTTGCTTTTGCTTCGCAGGCTGGGTCTCTTCTCCAAAGGCGGCTTGGATCTTCTTGAAGAAGGGGGCAATGGTGGTTTGGGGCCGGGAGTGAAGCGCGATCTTTGCAGGCTCAGGTGTTGGTTCTCGTTTCTTCTGTGGACGGGCAAAGAGGCGCTCCTTGAAGGACTGGGCTGGTTTTGGCTGATGAGCAGAGGGGCGGGAGGACGAAGAATCGTCGGTTACGCTGATGTTAACTAGCCTGGGAGAAGTACGCTGTTGCCGTTTGGCTCCATTGGGCAAGGGCTCTTTCGGTCGGCTCTTCTTGGGTGGTGGCCCCATGGTGATTGTGCTTGGGGCAGTCTTGGAGCGCAGCATGGTTGACATGGTGTCAAAGATCTCGGATGCGTGCTGACGTCCGTTGATGGAGGTTGGAGAAAAGAACGAAGCCAGCAACACCGCTCAGATATTATAAAAGCATACGATGAACAAGAGGAACGAGGGAATAAAGAAGAGGATTCTTAAGGTTGAAAAACGTTTTGTGCGCACGGATATCTCAAGATCGCCCAGTGTCCGCGGAAGGAAGTTGCGAAGCAGAGCACTTGCCATCTTGGTACTTTCACATTCGCTCAGCGTGCGTGCCTGATCCTGATCCGCCTTGACACTTTTCTGGGCCACGTTTTGGAACCGCACATACATACAACTTTGAACAGAGTCAATTATCGCCATGTCAAGAATCCAAAGAGTGTGATGATTCATTCTTCAGAAGGGTAACAACTGATGATCAAGCCTTGTTGATCTAGCCAATTCAGTCAACATATGGTAACAACTTCTTCTTGTGCCCCTTCCTCAAACCTTGTATCTGTCATGTAATCCGCAAACATGCCTACTCGTCTGTAATGATCGCATGCTTTTCCATCGTTTCCCCCACGGTGCGCGAAGGTCAAGATCAAACCATAGTAAATAGTGCCAATAGTGCTAATCGAGACAGGTCCGTCTCTGTAGGATATGATCAGGAGGAAAAGAAAAGCGTCCTCATCTGCGGGGGGATCGTCCCAATATAAGAAAGGTGAAGTGGCCACGCTGTAATGTGCTGATCCCCCGGAATGGAAAGGTCCCTTTCCCTTAATCCTACCATCAACCCACTCTGCCCTTCTCACGTAGCCCTTTAACGTGATCATGGTTTCTTTCTCCACTTCCCCTATATGATGTTTGGTCATGGCAACAGGTTGTGTCTTGGAGTTGATAATGTGTGCCAAGCGGCAGGTCGACCAACTTTCGATACCCAAAGCTGGCATGATCAAATCTTTTGGCACCCTTCCCTTGTAATCCATGACCATGAAGGGGCTTTTAGTCCGCTGGGCCTTCGCTGACTTCTCTGAGGTTCATCAGACTCATTCGGACAGAAGAACCACAACAAATCCATAGGCCAAAGCTCCTTCCAGGTTCCAGCCACAGGCGTCCATGTGGTTCTCTCTCGAATAGCTTCGATAATGCCTGAAAGGGCTATAAGTCGATCCTTTGTGTATGTCAAGTGCCCCGCAGAATATGCCCTCACAATATCCCCCCAGCAACGCACAATCTTTGCTTTTCTTTTGATGACTGAGACTTCGTCAAAGGGTTTCGTCATGGCCAGTGTTAAGTCTACGTCATTGGGAGAGAATTGGCAAAGCGTGTGAAATGCAACTTTCTCGGAAATCCAGGAGCGACCATAAGAAATTATACTGGCCTGTTTGGGTAGCGGAATGCTCTCACACCGAGCCAGGCTTGAGCATTCCCAGTATAGCTCGCGAGCACCTAAGTAAATAGTCCGAGGTGAGAGAAGCCTCTCTTGAAAGCACCAGCCGCGTGAGGGAAGGCGTGCCCCTTCTTGCGTGAGAGATTCCATAAGGCGCTCACGGTCGTTGTAAACAGTCGGGTAGGCGTATAGGCCTTTCTGGAGCTCGCCTACATAGCACGAGGTAACCAGGAGTGGGTTCCTGCGCCCGAAACAGCCATCCAGCCCGTTCATCCCTAAAGCTGCGATAGTAAGAACAGTCTCCCGTAGACATCGCATATAGTGATTGACTCTTTCTCCCAATCTTCAATCGAATCCTGAATAATGCAGAGAGAATCAATCCATATGTACCTGTAGCCAAGCTGCTGGGTGGCTGCCATTGCATCCCTGAATGTTTTTGACATTTTTTCTGGAGGTATTTCAACTTGGAGATCTTCGATGTTTTTCACTGAAAGTTTCAAGTGTGAATCACTGGAAGTTACAGACCATACGTGGCTAAGGGTAAGGTACTGTATCTCTGTCAAAGCTGCCGAACTGGACGGAAGCACAAGACGAGGCATTAATTGTCCGAGTTCTTCGCCGATGTCGATGAGTCGGGTAGGCAGTCTCTTGTTACCACACTTTGAGACTGCCGTTGAGTGAGTTAGAGAATGGCATTGAGGGTGATCATGAAAGCATTGGTGGAGCCAGGATCTCATCACGTCTATCATCTCGGGTGAGCCAGTTGATGTAGGCAGAAGTCGTCTCGAGCTCGTAGTCAGGGGAGGGAAAAGAATGTCTCGGTCTACTTGAGTACCACATTTGATCAGTTATTGGTCCCAACCAAACCATGGTCGGATCAGTCGGGGGTGTACCATCAATCTCACCCATTACCGCCCGGCTTATTCCCGAGAGTAAGTCAAAGTATTATTGTAACCACACGCCGCCAGTAAGTCGTCTATGCGAGAATAGTCACTTTCTGTGTGAAGTAAGGCCTGCCCATTTTGGTCCAATTGCCGGAGATGGATCCAAACGAGCCTTTGCGAACAAGTGGCTGCGGGAGGTAGGTCTACTAGACAGTGGACGATAATGCCACCACCTGATTGACTTTCAACGTTCCTGGCCTCAATGTTTTGAGACATGATTGTACAAAGATGACATCCAGCAGCACTAGAGTCGAAAAGTTGCCGTAAATTCTTGCTGTGGAAGAATAGCTTCCGGTAGTCCTGGTCGTGGCGGAGAGGTTTCAGCATGGCGGACTTGTCGCGGATCCGAGAGCAGCGCTCACACAGAACATGGCCAGCCACATAGTCGGATGCCAGAATGCGGTTCAAGTAAAAGTCTTTGAGGGATTCGATATCCTTCCTCTTAAAGTTCGAGTAAAAGTTTTTGTATTTGATATTGTTCATCTTGAGAAGTTTGATCACTGAGTGTCTGATCGGTCGAGGACGTTGGTTCCGTGACAAAGTTTTCTGTTTGACTGATGATCTAGTTGCGCTTTGTCAACTTTCTTGGTGTCAAGGTCAAACTTCCAAAAATTGGAAGGTGCAAGGCTTCAGAGAGCTTCCTCAAGAACTTCCTGTCTAGATGCCTGGCCGTTGCTGCCTAACGAGAGAAGGTATGTAAGTTGCACAAAGAGGGGTACCGCCAATGACCACCCGCCGTCCATCACCGACCGACATCACCAGGCATCGTTTTCGATTCTTCCTCTCGTCAGCTGCGGGGAGGTACTTGCCTGAAAAAAATGACTTTGGTTTTGTCCGCTCAGTATCACCACACAACCACCCCCCAAAGCTTAATCACAAGCTTCGAGATGAGCTTTATAAGGACACAGTTCGCAGTTAACAAGCATATACGGCCATAGATCGTGGAAAACCTGGGATCCCGTCCGCTCTCCCATACATTTGTAGTTCTACCCAATCGTCTTGCTTGAAGTTCACGTAATTAGAACTTGGATGTAAACTTGGTGTCTCGATCCGTGGTTCACTCCGAAAGTCACATTCCTATATGTAAGTCACATTCGCTAGTTGTTCCGCAGTCCAGGTCTCTTTGTAGGGCAGGAATCATACCCATTTGGTTAGCTTGTCTACCACCACTAGGATACTGTCGAACGTAAACCCCGCCCTAGCGTCGTATCTTTGGGACAGTGGTAGTTTTGTAATGAAGCCCATGGTTACCGAGCTCCATAGTCTCTCCGATACTTCCAGGGGTTCTAGGAATTCGTAAGGCTTGGGCTTTGCAACTCTGGTCTTGCTACAGCGTTCACACGCTTACAATATTCGAGCCACGGTTTTTCTAAGTTCCGGAAAGCCGTATAGTGTTGCCGTATTCGGGCTATAGTCTTCGTATTGCCCATGTGTCCTTCTAGTTTAGAACTATAGACGTACCTATTGCATCAGGGCTTCTTGCTCATCAGGCCATATGTAGGCCTTTCCTTAGTACCAAAGCTTGCCATGCTCGTGGGTGACACCGTCGACTGGTCCTTCCTCCCACTGCTTTCGCCTTTTATTCGTGTCGAGGGTGGCCTGGTACTGGGTCCTGGTAGTTGCGGTAGTATCTTTTTGTATACGTCTAAAAAGTTATGCTCTTCTCGTTTAAAGTCATTGTAGGCACGATCCCAGAGTCGTACGAGTAAACTGGTGGTACCTGGACGGCAGGCCAGATTCGCTCCTTATTAACTTTTTATGTTGATTATATATTGCACAGGCATTTAGAAGTAGGAGTGAAGATGTGTATTATATGATGTAGAAAAATGGAGAGGAGATTAGAGAACCAGTCTAGCCAAACTTTTGAAGATGAGCGACCCGATCACAGTCTTTTCTTCAGGCCCAGCCTAATCCAAGCCGTGCTTAAGTCCCGCGACGCCCGATAGTCCTCACTTCTTCCCCTCCTTGTCGTTTTCGAGCGGCTTGTTCAACCCCAAGCGCTCCCGCGTCGAGTATTCCGTAATGCCTCCATTGCGGTCTGCCTCGGTGACAAGCTCCTTACGGCGGGTGTCAACTAGAAGGCGAATTAGATCCGGCCGCATATAGTGTCCAGCAAAGTCGGCCAGCGCTTTCGTCAAGTGGCATTCGTTGAGGTCAATCTGTCTCTTGTTAGTATTTCTTTGCTTCAGATAGGCAAACATCCTAATAGAATAAAGGGTGTACCACAAACGTACATCGACAAACAACAATCCGTCAAAGTCCTTGTCCGGCTTGACGACAAGAGTCCCGTCCGGCTTGTAGATGCGCGCATGGCCGTTATACGTCGACGGGTCCGTCTCGGGCTCGACACCCTCGGGCGTGTTTTTCTTCAGGCCCTCTTCGCTCAGCCGCTGGAAGGGTGCCAGCGTCCACGTCCCCGTCTCGATCGCATAGGCAGGCGTCACGAGATCGGACGCCGGGTCGGCCACGTTGGTCGCCGGGTCGGGGTACTTTAGCGTTTCCTTGCCGGGATAGACAGGCCACGCGGCGATGTGGACCTGCTCGCCCATCGAGACGTTGAGCGACTTGAGGAACGGGTTCATGTTCTCCCAGCAGTTGAGCTGACCGAGCCGGCCCAGCTCGGTCGGCGTGACCGAGAGGAACGTGTCGCCCGCGCCATCTCCGTAGACGAGCTTCTCGACATGGGTGGGCTTAATCTTGCGACGGTGGTTGATGACCTCGCCAGCGGGATCAATGAGAGCTTGCGCCAGGTAAAGTGTGGCGTGGTCGATTTCCGCAAAGCCGAGCGACACATAACTGCCCAGGTGAAAGTGTTGTGTGAGCTTCATAACGGATCATCATCAAGGTAGGGGCCAGTGACCAGATACATACATTTGGTTGTCCCTAGCAGCCCTTCTAATGCGCCGAAACTCGTCCGAGTCGACGGCCATCGCATTCTCGCGGTACTTCTTCAGCATAGGCAACGACTGCTGGTAGGTGACCTTCCACATCCAGTATGGATAGCCCGGGATCCATACTTCGGGAAAGGCAACGAGCTTACAGCCGGCCTGACCCGCTTCGTTGATGAAGTCGATCGTCTTTCGAACGCCTCCCTCGAGATCGAACCAGCACGGCTCAGAGGTGACCTATTTTGGCGTCAGATAGATAGTCGACTGAGGCATTCTTTCTTTGACATACCGCTGCGGCCTTGTACTTAGTAAGGACCATATTGGAGGATTGATGGAGGAGTTGTATTGGCGAGATGGATGTTAGTTGAGTGAGGACTTGAGGATGTGTAACCGATGATGATCGAACCTCTTGCGGAAATGCGCCGCCTTATATACCTGGTGCTACCCTCACATATTCAATACACGGCTGCAAATAAAGAACACGAGTGGGATATTATCCATCGGCTCAACCGGCAGATGACGTCGTCGTGGTCTGATACTACCTCGCGCACTTCTATCGCTCGCTTAGGGAAGTATACCTATGTTGCCGCGCTCAACACACATGACACATACTCGGTGGGCCGTGGCCATCGAGTGAATACCTAGAGTATGGCACAGACGCACACAGAGGGCCGGGAGCTGCTTCAGAATATTCAGAGCCCGTTTCATGTTTCCTTCGCTGCCCTGGTATAGGCCCGTCTAGACATTACCCCAGTGCTCCGGAAGTACCCGAGCTGTGGATGAGACCCAAAAACGCCGAGAGCTGGGAGCTACGGCCTGGCATGGCATCTCCGGAAAGCAACTGCACTCGGCATACCGGCAGAGTCAGCGATACTACAGTATTCCCGACTTCGGCCGACCGCTCGGATTCTCAGCTTCACCTGGTTGCTTGTAGGTAGCGATTGTCCGACTACGGCTACCGGTTCTACCCGGCATTCGGCCCTTCCCCCGGCCCTCCCCCCGGCCCTCCTCCGGGCTCCGCACCGGCCCCACACCGGCCGGCACCGAGGGCCCCGCCTATACAATCTACCTTTTACGAGCCCTGCAAACCCGCGTTTTTGTATCACCGTTGCATTAACCCGATAGTATTGACGGTTGCTGCCCGCAAGCTGGGCACAGTAGGAAGGTCATGTCGGTGCAAATTCGGGGTGTAGTGAAAGAATACATTTGGATACGTACTAAATCCTAGACCAGAGCGGAATTAGGCTTCCGACTAGAGCGGAATTAACCGGAAGCCTAATTTAGAAATATTTAGTAAACATATAGGCCCAGGCCTAGGCCCAACTTTCCTCTAGGGACGGTCAATATTCCGCTCCCTAGAACTCCCGAAAGTAAGGGTGCAGCAGTGGCTTTGTGAGTGTCACGGCACCAACACTCCCGCGAAGCCTTCACAACTTGTTATGGCATCGAGGTGCACGGACCTTCACAACTTGCCATGTCATCGGTCCAAGCGCCAAGCAAGCACTTCTCCATTGACTCAGTAGCGACCCACTGGCACACTTTGAGACAGACGTTGGGCAAGAAGGCAGGGAGGCAGGAGAAATGTAGAAACAAGACCAAATAGACGACAACTGGCAACCATCAGAAGGAAAGGAAACATACCTACTCAGCTCGTTTCACCTCAGCTCTACCGGCTCACCACCTTCCTAAGAGCCTTCAAGAGCCTTCCCCTTCTCCGTCTAACCGTTTGCGAAAAGTCTCAGACGGTGAGAAGTATCTTCACGGCCAGCTTCCTCCATTCCTTCTTCCCAGCTCCCACCCGCTTGACTCCCGTCTTGCTTCTTCCGCCTAGCGTAGCACTGCAAGTCCAGGCTGTCCATGCCCAGAGCGGGTACGGGATCTGGAGTTTCTTTTACGCCATGAAGATATCGGATAAAGCCAAGTACCCATGAACATACCCGCTCACGAGATACTACTCCAGACGGAACTGACGGAAGTGATGGCAACATCCGCCATGGGCACCTCCCTAGTTCCCGTCCATGTGCCGTGCTTACGGCGGCAAGCTGAGCAGGTCAAGGTAAGGCAGGCGGTTCGGCTTGTGACCCTATTCGGACCCTTTCCCCCTGGTCGGGACCTGCTCGGGATCTGGTCGGATACTGCTCGGGATCTCGTCGGATAATTAGGGCGGGTAATAGCGAGTTTGAGTGCGATATCTGATCTGATCAGCTGCTTGGCGACGGGCGGGTAAGGGTTGGTGACGTTACTTTTTGATTTCCCGGATGGAGAATGCCGAACGAATAATTAGCGAGGGTGTAGTAGCCAAACGAACAGATCTAGTGTATGTACAAGAATGGAGCATTTGGGTAGCTATCATCGGGTTCCCTTCCGGAGTAAGGCATGGGGCATCTGCCGGAGGATCTGCCGGAGGATCTGACAAGATGAATGGGAGGAGGTCGAGGTAAAGCCTGTGACTGGAATGCCCCGAGGCTGTGACTATGTGCTCCTTTTCCCACGTTCCGCAGCATGAGTTGGTGGAGTGGTTAGGTAGCGGGAATGGGCGGGTAAGCGGTTAGGTTGATGTGACCGTCAGGACAGCGGTCCATAAGCGAAAAGAACACACAAACCATGCTTCCATCTTGTGTATCCATCCCTTACCTACTCATCGACCAACATCCGAACGGGTGTACTACCCACCCAGCCTGGGTTGAGGGAAAAAGTCGAGTGTCAAAGTAAGCACCGCAGCTGGTTGCAGGTACGGACGGACGTACGTACCTCAACCCATCACAGAACCGCATTAACCGCGGTTCCAGCGCTTCAACCCGCTTCTCCCCATTCCCGATGTCATACCAGATGATCAGCCTCATGGCATGACACCCGAAGCACCTCTGCTCTGCGATCGCCGCATCGCTCACTGAATCAAGTCCAGTCGGCCAGTCCGGTTCCGGTCACCGAGTGAGTCCAGGCGGATGAAATTTTGGTCCAACCCGTGTCTTGCTCCCCCACGTAAGTTGAGGCCCAAAGCTCGCCTTACCTGCTTACTGTTACTCAGAGCCGGAAGACGAAGATGGAAGATAATGATAACTGATGCAAAGCGGAGTGGTCGAGCGGTCGCCTTGTGGTTGCCTTGCCCTGCCTGATGGCATTGTCTGTCATGAAGGTCACCCATCCGTTGCCTGTGCACTCAGAACCCGTCCTCCAGAACACCATCCCGTTATTTGTCTCTCCATTCGGCCTTTGCTCGTTCACAGGGAGGTTGACGGAGTGAACTACTCCGCATATAGGAAGAGCTGAAGAAAAAGCGCAGAAAATATCATGCATTTTCCATCAATCCCATCCAATTGTCTCCTTATCACCTGAAACATATCAACTCAAGTCCACAGCTTTTGGATCCTTCTCTGGCTGGAGCGCCAGTCCCTTTTTTTCCCCAATCCCGCTATCCGATCGAGTGGAATGTTAATGGGTTGGCTGATTGGGCAACTGGCCCGGCGCTGGCCGAGGCCTTGATTCTTGCCGCCGATGTCTTGGAGTTGAGGTTCCGGACACAGTGCTTAACGTAGGAAAGAGATGGCTTTCCCTTCATGCGCATGTTAGACAGCTACTAGTTACATGCATATAAAGGGTAACTGCTGAGCCTGCATCTCGCAGATGTTCACTGTATGAGATGCAGCTGGTCTCTTTGCTTTTTCAAGTGAGATTGTGTTGAGTGTGAAAGAGAAGAAGGGATCGATGCTGAAGAATGAGGAGAAAAATGAGACAAACATAGAAAACTAACAGCGTATGGTGACGGCGAGGGTAGAGTAGAAACTTACTGTAGCCACAAGTCGTCGGCAATGCCCATTGTCGTCGTTTCTGAAGTTGTGCCCTTTCTACACTGTAGATGGCCTAACACCACGGCATTTGGGTCTGCGGCGTCTCCTTGCTTTTTCCTTCCCGTCCTTCCCTCGAGCCATTTTAATCAATGTAGGGCAGCGCCCAGACCCTGTAGGCTGTCGGCCTTTATCCCGTAATGGATTTTGAAGTCACGCCTAGCCACACTGTAGGGTACTGCACACGAAGTCGGAGAATGAGAGGCATGGGAACTTGCAAGGTTGACCGGTGAGTTGTGCCGCCAACCGCATGTCGAGCCCTTCTTCTGTTCGGCAGGTAGCCGAAACTCGAGCGGGAGGGGAAACTGCCAAGATAATCCCTCGAAATATCTCTCGAAAACGTAGAAAGATGAATGGCGCATGGTGACCGCCAAGGTCAAAATGTGCTGAGTATGCATCCGTGTGAGAAACTTTGGTTCACTTCAGCCCCGTGTTTCTACTCCCACCTCTCGTGCTAAGCGCCCTGAAATATGTGGTTACCCCGTTATAGCATACTTCCGCGCTTGAGTTTCGATAAGGAAGGTCTTTCCCGCCCAATCGGTTATACAGAGAAGCGATCAAAACAGGATATCATACCACAGTGACGCACCTACAATAATTCAAACGCCTGAAGAAAAATGGACTGACTATATCAGTGCTAGATCCTCAGAAGAGCTACCTGGTAGATTCGGAGAGAGACTCAACGACGACACTCAGTATGCCAGGCAGCTTGCTTGTTTGGGGAGCCTGGTGGAGTGGCGTAGTGACTGAACCATGTGTAACAAGCGGCTCTTGGACTAGGGCAAGGTATCTTCTGAAGCCCTTAGTCTTTGCTGTGTTTGAGACATTGGGTTGTCAGTGCTGCGCACCCCACACACAAGCCAAGTGAGATAATGCAGGCGTAGCGAGGACACTGGGGTGGTAGTTAATGATGGCCTAGCTCTTGGAGCTCACTGACGAGTGAGGTGACCGGCACATGACGAAGCTTCTATGTCGATGCACACATGTCTGGTTAAGTGACACCTGACCTGTCACAAACTGATCGGTGTGCTAAACCCGCATCGAGGACTGTGAAAGTTGCAACCTTGAGCCATCGCTGACGAGCAAGGCAGCCGCATAAACCTGGAAAACCCAGATTCTTGACGGGGAGGTATCGAGTAAGGTCTGGTTAGTCGCACCACTCTGCTCGAATGATCGATGAGAAGTACTGCATACTATAGTAGAGCAAATGGGGGGTGGACGGTAGGCAAACTCGAAAGGCAGACCTCAAGGGACACAGGACGTAGAGACTGGAAGGCGGCAGACTGGACACAGGGCCTTACGGGGCGTAAGTATGTAACCTCCGAAAGCATGGCTCAAGGAATACAGCCCGCGCTTTCCGCCTGATCGATTGATGAAAGACTATTGTGAATGTTCTCAAAAATTATTTGAGGGGTTCTGGAGACCTCGATGGCATGGCCAACCGGGACAAAGGAAAAGAATATTGCCTGAAGGAATGGCGGGGAACGACCAAGGTTGGGCAAGTTGGGGCAACATCCGGCCTCACCATCCCAGTCATAAGTGACCTTATCCGCTGGCTTCGGTATGAGCCGCATCTTACTGGTAGGCCCGTCGTGGAGAGGGGATGTACAGTGTGCTTGCTGAGACAGTATCCAGATGTCTCGACTTAGTGTTGTCTCATAGCTTGGAGTTGAAGCCACATTTGGACAGTGGAAGCCCAACCGACTTGTCACTGTACTGATATGAAATAGGTCGATGGAGGGGAGCATTGTGAGTCTTTTTCCAAGCTTGACATGGGTCGCAATGGCGAAAGCCACCGTGGGTAGGTAATGGAGTTCCTGGTAAGGTAGCAGAAGTCGGTCTGTTGGGCGCTCTCTGCCCGCATTTCCGCGTGTTACTGGAGGAAGTGTATGCACGCATCCGCTATTATTGTTGTCCAGCCCAAGAGAAAATCAGTATGTCGACACAAGTAAGCCGGACGACTATGGACTTTTCCAATCAGGGCTGTAATGAATTTTGGTTGCCATTCGATGCACAGCTCAGAGCCGGGTAGCTGCAGCGTCCAATGCAATGTGCGGGATCGAGGACTCGGTGAGATAGTGCATCTTGCTTGGAGAAATCTCTCGCTCGACTTCTCAAGCATGCCGAGAGGAAGCCCATGTCGCCGCTGCAAAGAGCAGTATGAGCACAACCGAGACAAGGCGGGAGATGCCTTCCAGAAAAGGAGCTAGGGCAGTTTCTGAAACAGGCTTACTTCGCTGCCAACATTGGCCCGTTTCTTGTGTGCCCTCGGCCCAACCGCGATGTGCTTGAGAGTGCCATGGTACCGACCAAAGGGCGTTGATGGTCCAACATACCCCCCCCATCCCAGAGCGGCAGCATCATCACCGGTCAACCACGTTGATCAGCAGACCCGTCTGGAACGGCTTCGGATCTGGGATAGGGATACCAGACACCGGCGTAGACAATGCTATGTCAGTAGATGGCGCAAAGCTTAGGATCTAGCGGTGAGGTGGTGTCTCTGTGTAAGTCATAATCGTTTGTAACTGAAGATCCCGAGTGCGTGCCGTGGTTCATAACTATAAGAACTCCGTTCATCCAACTTCGTGCTCTGTCTGTCTTATTAGTCTCCAGTCTGACAAGATAATCTGACCTTACTACCAACCTCTTTACCATTAGGTAAACGACTCGCCATCTACCTCGCAGATTCAGCACTATCTTGCCCATCAATAAAAGTTCATCATCATGACTAGCCACCAGCAACCCGAAAGCTGCGGATGCTTTTTGTACGGCGGACGCATGGTACAACCCGAAAATTGCACTGCTTGTGCTAGCAGTATGCGCCAGTTAGTGTTAGAAGACCAACGTTTCAGGCAGCTCTGGACTTGACGCTGACGATCCTTAGATGGTGTGGAAGCTGTACACATGGCATGATCTACAGAGAATGCCCTCACGGTCCTCAAGCCCCCTCTTCATACCAATACGGCGGTGGTGCTCCTGGTGGCTCTGGAGGCGGCGGTGGTGGATTCCGTGATGGCCGCGATGGTCGTAGTGGTGGGCGATGTGGTGAGCATGGTGGCTGGGCACCGACATCCCACGGACACGGACGCGCTGCCTAGTGTGATATGGAGAGAAGGGTGCAAAAAGGTCTCGGGATGCACAAACAACAAGGCACAGTTGTGCTGACATTGGGCTAAGGGCGGGAGTACAAGGTTATGTTGTGTTTGGCAAGGTGTTTGGGGGTTGTGCTTTAATCAGGGTCTTGGGATGTTTTGATACCTCCTTGTTTTTCATTTGCAAGGGTTCAGGGGTTGCGTGTCTGGTTCTCGTCTCTTCTTTTCCCTCTTTCCCCTTTTTTCCCCTTTCTGTTCTGCAGGCGTCCAGGAGGCCGCACAGGGTTTCTTTGTTGGCTTCAGATCAGTTGATCTGGCATTACGCTGCGTCGCGTTGCGTGCGTCAGGCTGCGGCCCCGAGCCTGCAGCCTAGCCACGAAGAAGCAACAGGAAAGGACTCATTCGCTCAGCACATTCCGTATCAGCCGAATACTATTTGAACCCTCGGTTGGAGCCGAGAGGGTCATCGGATTCTCCTTAGACACGTTACCACCTGTCGTTCTAAATGGCTCAGTGCCACCCATGTCAACGCTTCTGCTAGCAGCCGCATTCCCGTGTCTTGGTTCATTCCACGGGAATACGAAATGGTTCATCGGGCATTGCTGGGTGATCGCGTGAGGCAACGGTACCATGCATGCATACCAGCACGCTGTTCTTTGATATCGGTTGCTTGCATCACCGGTAGTTCTGCAGGAGATGGACTGCTAATTAATTTGGCGATAGAGATGGGTTAAGATGAATTCAAGTTAGCCGTCCTTTTCTCAAGAACCCAAGGCTAACAGGTTTCAAGGCTCTGCAATAGAGGTGAAGCTCGAGGAAGCACAAAATCGTGTGTGGAGAACCGCTCCTTGTACGACTCGGTGGCCAGCTGTGCTCCCGGTGAGACCGGGCATCCACCAAGTGACCAGCGTTGTGCTGCCCAGCACCCGAATCTTCGGTTCGCCTTGTATGGGAGACAAAACGCGTCCAGTACGCTGTTCCGAGTGCTACCTGAGGTGTGGCCTCACCGCCAGTCCGAAGGTTGAGTTCGGAACGGAAACCGAGCATGTGTGCTTCTCGAGATGCGGGCAACTTGGATTCATCCCAAGTTCGGACATGGAACGAAACCGACAGGTAGCACAGCGATGGCGGGCGACATGACGCAGGTTGCTGGGAGGAGACGATCGGGCAAATAAAAGTCCAGTGCGGGAATGGTGCCCCGTGGAAGTTGGTTGATCATGCTGATAACCGGGAGAATCCAAAAGCTTTGGCGGGATCGGGTACCCGTACCACACTCGGGCGCCGAGAAAGGCTCCAACAGGTGGACGTCCGCTGCGAAAACGGGTTCTGAGACGCAAACAGCCGGTTATGGAGTTTGAGGATTGGTGACTTGTGTGGTGTGTTCATCAGGCCGGGCTCGGTTGCGCAGGGAAAAAAAAGAAAGGGAATCTAGACAGGTCAGCATCCACCCGTGCTCTCGGCGGTCAATTAATGATAATCCACCCACTCACTTACAAGGTCATCCACGGAGTAAGTAGGACTGTAGGGTGTCGGTGATACAGAAGCAGGGCCCACTCGCGCTTAGAGTTGCAGGTCCCAAAGATGTTGACCAACAGAGAGCGAATATTGATAGGTCGCTGAACGGATATCGGCGGACGGTTGTACAGGACACTCTATCACAGGCCAACCGGGGAGGCGGGGGACAGGAAACGGGAAGCAAGGGAAACAGCACATCTGGTACTCGGATTTGCCGTGGACCTCATCACCAGTGAGTGCGAGGCCGGGGATGTCAAAGGTAGTATATCCAAGACGGATATGGATAATGACGGCATCAGGTGCAACGGGTGGGTGTCCTTGTACACGGCATGGTGTTCCGCGGCATCACGATAGACTCTGATAGTTTGCTGGACGACGAGGGGAACAGAGGCCCTGAGAAGGAGGACAATATGCTGAGAATGAGATGGTGCTACAGTATTTTTGGATCATAGAGTAGGAGACAGAGTCCAAGTCTCGAGGATAGGGAAGCTGTACAGAGAGGATCGATAACAGGTATTCATCATATCCAATGTCTTGGTGTAGAAGTTGCGTGGTAGTTGTGCTTGAGAGGAAGAAAAGGTTGAAGTTGAGAAACGGAACCGAATTGCTGTTGCTGGTTGGTCGAGGATCATGTGTTAGTGGGTGGTCCCGGCAGGCAATACCAATGACAATTGCTGACATAAGCCATGTTCAACCTGAGCCCCACCGTTTGTCCCTTCACTGTGGGGCAACCTTAAGTCCACCCCACTTCATCCGTCTCTTCAAGTTCCCTTGCCTGCCCCTGCCGCCCTGTCTGCCCTGCCTTGTCCATGCAGCGCTATCAGTTGCTACTAGTATCAATCGATGCGGTCCAGTGCCGTCCCGCGATCATCAGGGCCTCCCGTTGTTGACATCGATTTCCCTTCCATTTCGTGATCCAAATCAATCCGCTCATCTTTCCCATACTGACGCGTTCGCTGCCTGTTACCGACTGCCCGAGCACCGGAAGAAGAGTATCCGTGGACTATGGAATCATAGCCTCTGTATTCCTCCCGTCGCAGTCGCCACCATGTCGGTTATCCTTTGCACAGGTATGGCTTGTCTTGTCCCGGTCTACCTTGCCGATGCAGTAATGCCCCAGCCCCTCGATCCAGTCTCCCTTCTGCCAAACTGAAACAGCTGCTGACTTCACTTACAGCTGGTTACGACCACACCATCAGGTTCTGGGAGGCGCTCTCAGGAATCTGCTCGCGCACCATCCAACACCCCGAGTCTCAAGTGAACCGTCTGTGCATATCCCCTGACAAGCGATACCTCGCCGCTGCCGGCCACCGCGATGTCAAACTCTTTGACATTCGTTCCACAAACCCGCAGGCCCTCATGACCTTCCAGGGCCACACCGGCAATGTGACCGGTGTGGCCTTCCACTGCGAGGGCAAGTGGATGGTAACAAGCTCGGAGGACGGAACCGTCAAGATTTGGGAAACCCGCACCGGAACTATCCAGCGAAGCTACAACCACGGTTCCCCGGCGAACGACGTTGTCATCCACCCTAATCAGGGAGAGATCATTAGCTGCGACCGCGCCGGAAGCATCAGACTGTGGGATCTGGCCGAGAACACTTGCTCGCACCAGCTAATCCCCGAGGAGGATGTTTCAGTGACAAGTGTCACGGTTGCTAGTGACGGTACACTCCTTTGTGCGGCCAACACTGCTGTAGGTTTTCTCTCCACCGAGACATCCCTTGCTGTATCTCTCCGAGACTGACTCTTTCTACCAGGGCAACGTGTTCGTTTGGCAACTCATCCAGGCCTATGACCGCACCCAGCTGATCCCTCTCACCCACTTTTCCGCACACAAGGAAAGCATCACACGCATCCTGCTCTCGCCCGATGTGAAGAAGCTCGCAACGTGTAGCGCCGACCATACGGCCAGGATCTGGGAAGTCAGGGAGATGGAACCTGCCACGGCCGATTCG
>HF970727.1:50354-65306 GCA_000604205.2 Neurospora africana FGSC 1740
AACCGCAGGCGTTCCCCCTCGAGGCCACTCTCAAGGAGCACCAGCGCTGGGTATGGGACTGTGCCTTCAGCGCTGATAGTGCCTACCTGGTAACCGCCTGCAGCGATCATTATGCGCGGCTGTGGGAGTTACACACCCAGCTTGTTATCCGACAGTACAACGGCCATCACCGCGGTATTGTATGCGTCGCTCTGAACGATTACTCCGAAGCTCGCTAGTGGGAACTTTTGGATGAGGCTGAGGAGACGACGACAATTCACAAGACCGCTGAAGTGTAGGGCGGCTGCAGAGGGATCTCAATTTCTACGTCTCTATGGTGTGCTGTCTATGTAAGAGGGAATGAAGCTGCAAAGTGCAGTGTCATGGCAGGGGCATCTTTATATGTTTTTTCTCCCCGGGTATTCTTGTTGAAAGCGACTGGCGGGCTGTTTAGTCGGATCGGCTATGGCATGGCGTTTCATGGTTATGCAAGTAATGTTTTGTAGAAGTGGAAAAATCACACAACGACATGAATTCTCACAGAATCGCCGGCCACGTCGTTTTCATAATATCTACAAGTACACTAGTAGCAATAAGTATTGCTATATACGGTATACAATTCCGTCGGATATAAGGACAACTCAAGATGAAAGCTCGGCCGAAGTCGCGGACTGTAAGGATCGATTAGGAACATACGGGTCATGATTGGTCCGAGATGGCGAGATGTGATCCACTGTATGTAACATCCCCCGGCTTGGCGGATCCCAAGTCAACATCGGTCAAGGGTATTGCCAAGGGTTTACCTGTGATCCGGGGACTTTTGGGGACTTTGTTGGGCATCCCAGAAGTCAAAATTGGAATCAAAGAAGAAATCCCAAAAAAAAGTTGCATTTATGTATTGGAGAAAATGCGGAATATCATTGGCCAACTGTAGTGTACCGCACCCCCGGATTTGCTGTTTGGGTGCAGTGGCGGCGGCACTCGCAAAGTGGAATGAATGGCTCCGTAATTCGGACCAAGGTCGGGTGAAGATGGTGTAACCGGCAACTTTTCCTTTGTCTTTTTTTCCTCTCCTTGTTTCGTCCAAACTACCAAATCCTCCTGCCAGTCCAGATCGTACATCATGAGGTCAATTGATCTCGCCAGTCGCTCAGGCGTTGCCCTGAAGGTATGCCATCCCCCGAACTCACTTAAACCCTGTACAAAATAAAGGGCTATTTGGTGACTCACCAGCGCTAACATGTCGTCCTTTCTCGTAGCGGGCAATCCAAGCCAAGCAGCTCCCGCGCGTCGCATGCGCTTCCGCCCGCTCCTTCTCTTCCACCTTCTCCAACAACAACAACAACAACAGCGGCGTTCTCCCTCCCAGATATGAGACCCTCTACAACAAGTATTCCGAGGTCCGCCGCGTGCTGGGTTCGCAGCGTCTGACCCTGGCCGAGAAGATCCTCTACTCCCACCTCGACAATGTCGAAGAGTCGCTCCTCTCCAACACCAACGGCGGCCGTGACATCCGCGGCAAGGCCAACCTCAAGCTCAAGCCCGACCGTGTGAACATGCAAGATGCCTCCGCCCAGATGGCTCTCCTGCAGTTCATGACTTGCAACCTTCCCCAGCCCGTCATCCCTGCCAGTATTCACTGCGACCACTTGATTGTTGGATCCAAGGGTGCCGATGAGGACTTGAAGGCCGGTATTGCGACCAACAACGAGGTTTTCGACTTCCTCGAGTCGGCTGGCAAGAAGTATGGTATTGACTTCTGGCCTCCCGGTGCTGGTATCATTCACCAGACCGTCCTCGAGAACTACGCCGTCCCCGGTCTCATGATGCTCGGAACCGACAGCCACTCTCCCAACGCTGGTGGTTTGACTACCATTACTATCGGTGTCGGTGGTGCTGATGCTGTTGAGGCACTCGTTGGTGCTCCTTGGGAGCTCAAGGCCCCCAAGATCCTCGGTGTTCGCCTGACTGGCAAGCTCAACGACTGGGTCAGCGCCAAGGATGTTATTCTCCACCTTACCGGCCGTCTTACCGTCCGCGGTGGTACTGGCTACATTGTTGAGTACTTTGGCCCTGGTGTTGAGACACTCAGCCTGCCCGGTATGGCCACGGCCTGCAACATGGGGTGAGTCCTCCCGAAGCTTTCCCCTCGCCGTTTAGGGCGTATTGACTGACATCTGTTACTACAGTGCTGAAATTGGCGCCACTACCTCCATCTTCCCCTTCACCGATGCTTCCAGCCGCTACCTCAAGGCCACCAACCGCGAGCAGGCCGACAAGGACGCCAAGAACTTCGAGAACTTCAGCAGGGGCACCAGCCAAGATTCGTTCTTCAAGTTCAAGGCCGACGAGGGCGCCCAGTACGACGAGTTGATCGAGATCGACCTTTCCAAGCTCGAGCCCCATATCAACGGTCCCTTCACGCCCGATCTTTCTATCCCTCTTTCCGAGTTCAAGAAGACTGTCCAGGAGCAGAAGTGGCCTGAGAAGCTTTCTGCTGGTCTGATTGGTAGCTGCACTAACAGCTCCTATGAGGACATGACCCGTTGCGAGAGCATTGTCAAGGCCGCCGAGCAGGCTGGTATCAAGCCCGCTGCCGACTTCTACATTACTCCCGGTTCCGAGGGCATTCGTGCCACTCTTGAGAGAGACAACACGCTCCAGACCTTCGAGAAGGCTGGTGGTATTGTCCTCTCCAACGCCTGCGGTCCCTGCATTGGCCAGTGGAAGCGTCAGGATGATATCCCCAAAGGCACTCCCAACGCCATTCTCACTTCCTACAACAGAAACTTCCGTGGTCGTAACGACGGCAACCTCGAGACCATGAATTTCCTCGCCTCGCCCGAGATCGTCACCGCCATGGCCTACGCCGGTTCCACCACCTTCAACCCCATCACCGACAGCCTGACCACCCCCGACGGCAAGGAATTCAAGTTCCCCGCGCCCAAGGGTCTCGAAGGTCCCGAAACCCCCTTCGAAGCCGGCCGCGAGGTCTTCCAAGTCCAGTCGGGAAGCCCCAACCCGAACGTGGAAGTCGCCATCTCGCCCTCCTCCGAGCGTCTCGCCCTCCTCGAGCCCTTCGAGCCCTTCCCCGACTCGGACCTCTCCGGCCTGCGCGTGCTCGTCAAGGTCACCGGCAAGTGCACGACCGACACCATCTCCGCCGCCGGTCCCTGGCTCAAGTACAAGGGCCACCTGCCCAACATCTCGGAGAACACGCTCAACACGGCCGTCAACGCCGCCACGGGCGAGGTCAACGTCGCCTACGACCTCGACGGCTCCAAGCACACCATTCCCGAGCTGGCCAAGCAGTGGAAGCAGCGCAGCCAGCCCTGGCTCGTCGTCGCCGAGCATAACTACGGCGAGGGCTCCGCGCGCGAGCACGCTGCCTTGCAGCCTAGGTACCTCGGTGCTCGCATTATCGTCACCAAGTCCTTTGCCAGAATCCATGAGACCAACCTCAAGAAGCAGGGTGTCGTGCCCCTGACGTTCGCCAACGAGCAGGATTACGATCTGATTGACGCCGGCGATGAGGTGGCTACTGTCGGTCTGTACGAGATGCTCAAGAACGGTGGCCAGGGCGAGGTTTCCCTGCGGGTTACCAAGAAGGATACCGGAAAGGTGGTAGAGATTAAGACGAAGCATGCTGTTTCGAAGGATCAGGCTGGCTTCATTTTGGCCGGTAGCGCGCTGAACTTGTTGGCGAAGGGCAACTAAGTGGCCTCTTTGGTGATGAGTAGGGTTGGTTGATGTTTCTGGAGAGGTTGGAAGGAAGAGAGGAATGAAGGAATGAAGGAACGAAAGGAGGAAGATGATATCCCGAAGAGAGTTGAAATTTTCTGACAAGCGTTCGTGCGCATACAAAAAGACATGGGTGGATACAGGTATAGGAAAAAGGTGTACAGGTTTTACCAAAAGAAGGGAACGGACCGGATATACATACAAATTGTATATGGACGGATAGATAAGAGAAGATTGCATATACCAAGTTGTATTTAGTGTTGACATGTATGGCAAAAACACATGTAAAAGATCGTTCAATATCAAAGTGTGTTGCGTGATACGTGACTGGCAGGACGACAGGACGACAGGACGGTATTCGATGGGTGGGTGAACGGTGGTAAAATTAAAGTAGTGAGGAAACCTGGAGGATACCTGTATGGATGCCGCTTGATATAATCTGATATGTACCAAGGTATAATCCCAACTTTTGGCAATCATCTAGATTTTGATACCCAACCACTCGGGTCGGTTCGCTCACATCCATTACGAACTAAGTAGGACCTTAAGACTTTAACACAATGTCCTCTCCAACTCTAATCCACCCACTCCTCTTGTCACCTCAGCACCCCACCCACCATATTACCATCCATCCCCCCACCCATCATCCCCATCCACATCCGCCTTCGGCTTCGTATCAATCTTCTTAACAGGCACTGCAGGCTTCTTACTAATAGGCAACGTCTTCTTCACCACCGTCGTACTTGGTCCAACCTTTGCCGTCCCTGCTGTCGCGCTTCCCGTTTTCGCAAGTCCCTTGGGCAAAGTCTTCGATGCAGCCAAGGGATTCTTCTTCTTCTCCGCCTGCGCCGCCAACCACCCCGCGAAATCCGGTTCATCATCATCGCCGGCGAAGGGTGTGCTGGTTGATGCTGGTTTGCTACTACTGCTGACTGACCTCTTTGCTGATGACGATGGCGGTTGTGAAAGAGTCTCAGAGCTAGCGCCCCAGTTATCATCCCCTGTGCCCGCTGCGGCATCATCATCCATATCCCCCATGTCGCCCCAAGCGTCTGCATCGTCTTCTTGCGGTTCGGGATCCGCGAAGAAGGAGTCTCCCATTGACGGAGTAGTGGGAGGTGGTGGGGACTTGAGCGCTTGTCTGTGTAGCGCCGAGGCAGAAGAGGAGGTAGGCCGTTTGGGAGTCGTAGTGGAAGCGGGTGTGGATAGTCCACTGGCGCTGGGAACGGGCGACGGCGCACCAGAACCATTGGGCTGCATCTCGCCTGCCGCGCTGGAGAGCTTGTTGGTGAAGCTGGAGATGGCCCAGCCTGCCCAGGCGGCTGCTACGGCACCGGAGCCGGAGCCGGAGTTGGAAGCGGCTTCCGCAGGTTGGGGTGTGCTCATACGCGGTTGGGTGGTTTCGGGAGGTATTACGGTTTCGGGCATGTCTTGTTGGGCTTTGCGGATGCGTTGGAGGTAGACGTCGATGGTCTTGTTGGCTTGGTCGCGGATAAGCTTCTCCTTGTCGATGAGCAGGGGGGAGACGGCGGGTATCAGGCGCGTGGCGCAGTCTTCGTCGGAAAAGTACTCAACTGTGACGGCGAGTGCCATCAGGGAGGCGTTGCGGGCGTGGACGAAGGGGTCGCGGAGAGAGCGGGTGAAGGCGGCGATGAGGACCTTGGCTCGGTTGGAGGTTCCCAGGTACTTGGCGATCTTGCCAAGGCAGATTGTGGTGTTGGTGCGGATCCCGGGCTGTTCATCGTTGGCGGTTTTGGCGAGGTATCTGAGCAGGTCGCCATTGATGGTACGGTCCGACAGTTTAGTGATGATAACTAGTACGGACTTGAGTGTTTGTTCGCGCACAATGGGTGCGAGATCTGTGAAACCCGCAACCTAAAAGTGTTTGCCGTTAGTATTAACTGCACGAGGCTCTGTTTGTGCCAGCATTCTGCACAAGGGCTCAATAACAAGGCTGAGACTTACTATTTGCGGAAAGATCTTGTCGTTTACCACTTTTTGTGGTAGCCTGTCGATCATGAGCGACAGGTTGTCCAGCAAACACACCCTGATCGCTCTATCGGGGTTTCCGAACAAGCGAACCACCACTGGGGTGACCTTTGTGTCAAAATCCTCGTTCGACAGCTTTGTTGCAATCTTCATCACTACTCCAAAGGCTTTAGGACCACCGCCACCGAATTCTACTGACTTTAGTAGCTCCGGTAGTACCTTCATTTTGAAAAAGTCTTCGGGGAAGTCGTCCGAGAGTTGGTCGAGATCTTCCAGGAAGGCCTCACGTTCGGTTTCCGACTTCACTCCCAAGTTGTCAACTCCCTCGGTAAGTTTGATTAGTGGGCTGTCGAAGAAGGATCCGGTCCGTAGTCCTTGTTCGAGGAAGTGAGCGGCGCTGAGTCTTGCTTTAGGGTTGGCGTTGATGAGACGCTTGTAGCTCGCTTGCATGCTGGGCGGGATGCTTTTGGTTTGTCCAAGTTGGTCCGACCCCAAGAAACTGCCGTTGAAGACCTCATATATCAAGATGCCGAAGTCGTACGAATCGACCGCATGGTGAGGGCTCTTCTTGATAACATCCCATCCACCGTTTGCGAGTTCAGGAGGAGTGTACCTCCCTGAGTCAGGAACAACACTGCCGTATCTCTGTTTTGGCACGTTAGCGCCCCATGTTCTCCCGAGTGCCCGAACCGTGTTTGGAAACGTACGTATATCAAAGCATCATCATCCTTGACATTGCTCAGGACTTCAAAGCCACCAAGCTTCCATTCGCCGCTCTCGGATGTGTATATCGAGGCGACCTTGAGGTTGCCGTGTATCGAGGATGCGTCACCGTTGATGAACTTGAGGGTTTTCTGTAGCGCCAGGGTCAGCTGTCGGCCCTAATAGTCGAACCAAGAGGTAGGAAACATACCGCTACGCTATAAAGACCCCATTTCGCAGTCTCCGGACTTAGGCTCTTTCTCTTGACGTGCCAACTTAGGGGAACTAGCCGCTCAGTGGCAATGTAGATGTAGGAGTCTGTCTTTTGCGCAAGGCTCAGCTTAAGCAACCACGAAGTTCCATGGGCATAGATGCCCTACCTCGACCGTATCCAACACCTTGATGACGCCGGGATGTCGCAGTGTTCGTAGCTTCTTGAGCGCATTCTTGGCTAAGGGAAGCGCAGATCGGTTGGCGGAGATGTCAAAGGAGAAGATGCTGCAGTTGGACCCGTCCTCCTGTGAATAATATAAGGATTAGCTGGTGAACTCTTGTGTGCCTCGGATAGGAGAGAAAGGGTGCAACGAGGACGGGCACGTACGCGTCGAGTTCCGTTGTAGAGGGTCCAGATGGAGGGGTCGAGATCGACCTTGTCGCCAAAGTTATAGGGGAATGGAGGCCCCTTTGCGATGGCTGATGCGACAGCCGATTTGAGGAAGTCCATGGCCGATGACTCGACTTAGGGGGCTCGAAGTGTCTTCAGTCGATATTATAGCCGTGTAGCAAGATATACCTATGGCCGTCCGGAGAGTTGAGTCAAGAAAAGGGGTGCCAGGTGGTGAGATGCAAGTTGTCGCAAAAGCACATGTCCAAGGAGGTTATCGCGAATTCCACTTGTTGCATTCCCCTGCAGGCAGCGCCGCTCTGGAAGTTCAAACACGACGCTAACGAGCAACAGGGAGCTTGTAGGCCAGGGTGGCCCTAGCACTCAGACTCGACGACATCTCGATGGTTAGGTCGAGGGTCCGTGCACGATTCCCTTTTAGCGGCGGGTGTTGCCCGTTGGCGTTTGCAGTTTGGGAAGTTGGGCTCCACTGGAACATCTTTTGGTCCACACTCCACAGTCTTTCCATCGTCATCTTCTCTCCACTGACAACGTCCTCGCTTTCTTTTGTTTACAATTATCACACCAAGTATTCACTACCAGCAAGCCTCATCAGCTCACCACAAGTCCTCAACCCTGCCTCTGTGATCTCCGGGTCGATGGTCGATGGTCAACAACATCGATGCTGGTTCCTCACATGGCCTAAGCAAGCAAGCTTCTCCAGGCGCTGGATAGCACCCCGGGATCCGGCAGGCGGGGTTTGGTTACTCAAGCCAAAGAGGCGCAAGGTTGAGGCCGGGTTGAGTACCAAGAGAGGCTCTGGTTGACTGCGGACTCTGAAATTTACTTTTTTACTGGTATAGGGAGTCTTCCCCGTTTATCTTACATCAGGTAAGCTTGCCGTCATCTATCCCAACTCTCTCACTTCACACGTCAGCGTCTATGATGAGCAATTGGTAAAAGGTCCGACGATCGATAGCCTATCTGGGGTCATGGTTCTGCTGGTACAATGGGGATTCTCGCGCCTCACTCTTTGTGGGTGCGCGTCCGCTGCCAGTTCATTTGCCCACTCCTCGTGCTGCCCTGAGGCTATCGGCAGCACGACATGCTTGGCGGTTGGATACATCTGATAGCTGCCTGTCCGGAGCTCTCTTGAGTCTCTGTTGACAGAGGCTACTTCCACTTTCCAGGAGCCCGACTTTCAACTGCTCTATGAAGCCGGGCCAAAGGCAGTGGGGGACAGCAAAGACATGAGGAGAGTACTCGACTTCGACCGTGGTCTTCTCATCCTCTGTTATCTCAGAATCATGAAACCGTTGTGGTTGGTCTGGATGAGGACTATTAGGAAAAACTGAAAAGACCTGAGACGCAAGTTGCCTTGGTTGTCCTATCACAAGGACTATACCAAACCCACCCCTTTATATTTTTGTTTTCGTGCTTCACACCCTGGGATTGGCCTGCTAACAAAAGTCTTTGGACTGTCATAGGACGGCTTATACATCCTGCTTACTCTAGATATCCCCTTGCAGACGTCTAGACCATACGTTATATCTCGTACATTATTCATACAGCCCAGGGCGACCACACCTGGCACCTCGGACTTCTTTAGGCACGACCTGATCGATGCCGTCTCGTTGCAGATATTGCAAAAAGGAAGCCAGTATTACAAGACCACTATTCCGATGCATCAGTTGTGATAGAAGTTATCATTCCGCATGCCATATTCCACACCCCACCCGGTCAATGTAGGTCCTTTTTTTCTCTCGTATCCTCTTTTCCGTACTTCCATATCACGCCCGTCATCCCTCATGTTTTCATATTCCCTCCCTCTATGAAACGCGCAATCACCTCTTCGTCAGAACTAGCCACAAAAATGACAGAAAAGAGATGACAAGCAACGCATCCATCAGTTACTGTTCTGTACTTACAGATGTAAATGGTAAAGGTTAGGGCGGGCCCACTCGTAGCCAATTAAAGCTTCCACCTGCCTCTTTACACTTTCTATTTTGCTCTTTCCTCTCTGCCTGCTGCGGATTTACACAACAGACAACAAAGCCATTCCACAGTCGTCTCACCTTGCGAATTCGCAGTTTAGCTTCCAGACAACCTCAACATGCACTCAGTTACAGATTTCGACAGTCGGCCCATCAACTTTCAAAGAACAGACTAGCTGTCCACCGCGCGATTTTCTTTACTTGTCTCTCTCTTTTGGGTATACTGACCATTCACTACTATATACAGTGACTGGACATGTCATCGCTGTGTAGTGGATAGCCAAGAGGCAGCACGACGCCATCATTACCATGCCAGGTCGTCATTCTCTCTGCGTTCAGCCTCGTCAACCACCTCACTCCGTCTCTCCACCACCTCCACCGTCGGTCTCCCAAGAAGGCCCTCCTCAGCGATGGGCTACTCTGTCTCCTCTTCCTCGACCGACAACACTCAGCCTGCTCGTCTCATTCCCTGCTCTATTCCGCAATGCGAGGCACCTTCAGTCAATATCTTCTGTGCCCAGCATCTAAAGTCCTTTCCAGTGCCACTACCCGTCGACCTGGCCACTTCTACCTCTCGGAAACCTGACACGGCTGCTACTTCATCGAGGTCATCGGGACATCCATCCTCATCGTCTCAGTCACCCATCACCTCACGTTCAGTTGATGGTCAAGGTGGTGCTGGAAAACCAGCCCAGACAAACAGCGAGGCTGAAGTTGCCGATGTTGCTAGACAAAGTCCACAGGGCTGCACACCAAATTCTTCGGAGGCAGGTCCGGTTAAGAACCGTTCTGCGCCCTTTCCCACCACAAAGTCAAAACTCTTGCCGGGAAATATTGTTAGGCGCAAAACTGCCGGTAAAGACCCATACCTGAACGGACGGACTCCCAAACCTGGACCCGGCACGCATAAAGGTTCTACCTCTTTAGCGCAAAACTCAACCACGGCGTCAACTGGGTCCTCTTCACTTAGATCCAAGGTCCTCTCTTCTACCACAGCAAACTCTATCTCCCCACGTTTGACCACAGACATCAGTTCCTTGTCAGTTTTGAACGGTGGGCCACCTAACAAGAGCTCGGGTTTATCGCCTTCTTCCAACGGTGTTGACAGCAGTCGCATTAACGGTTCTGAGATTCGCGACAAGCCTCGATCAGAGGCCAAATCCCAGGAGTCTACGCAACCCGCCAATATGGCAATCGACGCCCCTTGTCTGGTGACTGAAAAGCAATCACCGGGTGAACGCCAACATGGTTCTACACAACCATCAAACTCGGGGCTCCCACCGAGGAGGATAGCAGAACTTGCAGGACAGCTGAGATTTTCTGATGAGATGCAAGATGCGGCCTGCAGTGGCTCGGCTGTGCATGATCCTCAGCAACCTATGAAAGGTCCGACCCCCGCTCAGAATCAAGGGCCGCAGACCAATGTTCCTCCTGCAACTCATCAGCAAAATTTATCTGGAGGCATCTCAAACTTACAAGTTATAATGCCAACCGGTCAGAGCAGCAATTACATGTCTATGGCCGATAGACTTATGGTACACTATGCCAGAAGTGCATTTGATCTCGCGGGCTATAACCCTCCAGCAGGGCTGATACGAGGGCCTATGTCCGCCCATTTTACTGCGAATAAGGCCGAATCAAGTACCACGGAGCCTCTTCCAGATCTCCGCGGTCAGGATTTACTACAGGGGTCGAGGAATCAAATAAATCCAGCTCAAACAGTTGGGCAACCTAAACCACTGCCTCCACAGAAACCTCAGCAACCTCAGCCTAGGCCACGACCCATAGTGACCAATATACATGAGCCGATCATAATATCAGATTCTGATTCTGATTCCGGAGAACATTCGGAGCCGGAGCTGGAAACAGAATCAACCCTTCCACCGGCACCGGCACCAGTTCCAAAGCCGGCACAGCAGCAGCCACAGGCGGAGATAACAGAGTCACAGCAGAGGCAAAAGTCACAACAAGGGGAGTCAGCCCGAGAACCGGTTCCTCCAGACACAGAACCGGAACCCGTACCTGAGCCGGTCTCGAAAGCTCAACCGAAACCCAAACTAATACCCCAGCCCGTAGCCAAACCGACACCTCGACTCAGTCCAGACAAACAGGCCAATTCGCCGCCAAAGAAACTACCAACACCGGTAGAGCAGCCGAAGTCAATCGAGTCGCTCCTCCCTCATACCACGCCAACTGTTTCAACATATGAGCGAAATCTTTTATCTGCTTCGACAGCAGCAATAGCAACGGCAGCCTTACCAACAGTCCCAACGAAACCCACGAAACCCTCTCAACCACCGGTCCCAGACGAGCCACTTTACGCTCACATCGATCCTCGGATACACTGGCCACAACGACACTCGCAAGAATGGTTTGAAGCCAAGCAAAAGGAGATCCAAGCCCGCGGTAAACGCAAAGCTAACTTTGGCAAGGCTGCTCGAAGTATGCACAGACAGCGGGTGGCTGAAGGACCACCAGAGACTCTTGAGGATACCTTGCCAGATAAAGTACTAGACAACCCGGCCTGGGTGGATATGCTCAAAACGCTACGGGATATGAAGCCTGTGGCTGGAAGTGGGAAGGTTAATGAGATTACCGGTACTACCCCTGCGACTGCAGCGACAGGGACCGCAACAGCGACCACTATGAGTGGGAGAAGAACCGGCGGCGGTCTGAAGAGGACGTTCTCAAATATCTCGACGGGAACCAATAACAACGGTGGCGAGTCTGAAACAGCCGAACCAGCGGATAAGGCTGTTAATACCCCTAACCCAAAAAGGAGAGCAACTGGTGCCGGACTGAAGAAGGCGTTGTCGAATGTCTCGGCGCGATCGCCACTTTAAAGATGGCACAGTTTCGTCGGTCACCGAGAAAAGTGGTCGGGAACTGTTATCCATTATAGATGCTTGATAAAGGAGAATCACTGCAAGACGGTTACATAACGTGTCTCAAGAGTCTCATTTGGACGCTCTTGCTGAAGTGCAGGATAAGAGTGTTTGGAAAGGGATGAAAGAAATGATAAAATCAAGATGCATACTAGTAGCCAAGAGAGAAGATTAAAACTTTAAAAGTCTTGCATTCTGTATCAGTCTGAGTGGAGCGCAGCCTGCAAAATTAGAAGGAAGTTATGCTATAAAGCAAAAACAAATCCCAGCCAAGTTCAAGTTCAGATGATGACTTAAAAGGATCAGTTGCCAGTTTTTACATCGCCTTCTTTGGCGTCGTATCTACAGCAATGACCGAAAAGGGCTCTTCAGCCTTGTAAGTGTCAAACGAACACCGACAAATCATCCTGGGACTTCAACCCGAACGAGAAACATTTAGGATGTCTCCTGCGCGATATTAGGGCTGGGAAATTACCGGCCTGAAGGAAACTTTGTGTTTTTGACAATCTGCTGGTACTCTTCAGTTTGTTGCGCGTCATTGTCAAGTCAAAAGACGTTGAGAGACCTTTCAAATTGTGCATCGAAGCTTACGGAAATAAAATGTAAACACAGTCACAAACGGCAATCCTCATCGCCACTGATATTGATTAACTCGCAGAATGATATATTTCCCCAGCGTTATGTTTTCCTTGAATGTCTTTTAATAGCGGTTTGGACACTCCATCTTAACGAAGGCAAAGCAAGTTCATCGAGGAAGACGTGGCTGTCAAAACACCTGGTCCTAGTCAATCGAAACACTATTCTATCGGCCCTCGTTACTATGGTAACATTAAGGTTGAAAGAACCTTGATGACTGTGTTGACTTAAAACAAACGAAGCAGACAAGTCAGGGGTCTAGGCCAGTGGATCAAACCCTAAAAGGTGGAGCACCCGCGCTCCATAACGCCAAGTGGGCACTGTAGAGTCATTGCCCACTGCCCACCGGGCTCCGCTCCGCAATCGGGGAACCCTCACTCCGTCCTCCAGAAATGGGAGTCTATTGAAATTCAACAAAATTTCAGGGAACGTGACGCATCTCACAAAGAGCATTTGTGTTCTTGGCATAGTCAGGCCGCTTGTTTACTTTGTTCATCCATCCCGTTTCTTTCTGTGAAACCATCACCACTGGGTTCAACCCCTGGTAGTAAATTAATTAATCTCTAGGTACCTCGAAGCAGACAGACAACAATGGCGTCTTCCCAGCAGATCGAAAAGTTCGTCATCAAGACGCCTTGCTCGAGCGCCAACATCGGCCCTGGCTTTGATGTCATCGGCCTGGCCTTGTCCATGTACCTGGAGCTCCATGTCACCATCGACCGCTCCAAGACAACTTCGGACCAGCCGCTCAACTGCCGCATCACCTACGAGGGCGAGGGCGAGGAGGATATCAGCCTGGATCCCGAGGTGAACCTTCTCACCCGTGTTGCTCTCTACGTCCTCCGCTGCAACGACCAGCGCAGCTTCCCCGTCGAGACTCATGTGCACATCAAGAACCCCATCCCCCTCGGAAGAGGTCTGGGTTCCTCCGGTGCGGCTGTCGTCGCCGGTGTCCAGCTCGGCAAGGAGGTCGGCGGTCTGCACGACCTTACCCCCGAGCGTCTCTTTGACTACTGCCTCATGATTGGTGAGTCACTTACACACTCGCTCACCTTGAACAACAAACACTAACAAAAACTACAGAGCGTCACCCCGACAACGTCGGCGCCGCCCTCTTCGGTGGCTTCGTCGGCACCTACCTCAAGCCTCTCACCCCCGAGGAGACCGCCCGCACTGAGATTCCCCTCAGCGAGGTCCTCCCCGCCCCCGCCGGCGGTGTCGACACCGGCGTTAAGCCCCCTTCGCCTCCCCACGGCATCGGTCACCACATCAAGTTCCCCTGGGCGCCCGAGATCAAGGCCGTGGCCATCATCCCCGAGTTCGAGGTTCCCACCGCCAAGGCCCGCGAGGTTCTTCCCGCCGAGTATCCCCGTGCGGATGTTGTACGTCTTTTTTTTCCCCCCTTCCTCTTCCCATCCCTCCCCTAGCTACCTATTTCAGCCCCCATAACTAACCTTGCGTGTCAAAGACCTTCAACCTCCAAAGGATAGCCCTCCTCCCCGTCGCCCTCGGCCAGTCCCCTCCCGACCCGGAGCTCATCAACCTGGCCATGCAGGACAAGCTGCACCAGCCCTACCGCCAGGTCCTTATCCCGGGTCTGACCAAGATCGTCGAGTCCATGACGCCCGCCACGCAGCCCGGTCTTTTGGGCGTGTGCCTGTCCGGTGCCGGCCCGACGATCCTGGCGCTGGCGACGGAAAACTTTGAGACTATTGCCCAGAAGATCATTGAGGAGTTCAAGTCCAACAACATTGTCTGCCGCTGGGAGCTATTGGAGCCCGCGGAGGGGACTACGGTTACTAGGGCTTAGATGCGCCTGGGGTGGGGATGGAGATAGGTTTGCCCATGATGCCTGTGAACGGGTAATCAGGCAGGTGGTAAGAGGTGGAGGAACGTGGTAAAAAGCGAATTGGACCACTAGTGTGGGCTTAGACATTGGAGAAAACGAAGACAAAAAAAACAGAAGAAAAACTCGTGATACCCCTCATCCACTCATCCCGAAGCTTCCCTCGAGGTCTCTTGGTTTTATCCGTCCCATGATGCTGATGATCGTACGAGATGCCTACCGACGTTTTGTTTCTCCGTTCCTGTCAAGCCCCTCGGGCCCACTCTTTCAAAACCACGCCGTATCCTTCCGGGGCACCATCCGCGTTTGTCTTCCGGGTGTATCCGTACATCGCGCTTAACGGGATCCGATCGGATGACGTGTGGACCCCCCGGACGTTACGGCGGCTCGACGGTATTGGACGGGCTCCGCTTTGGAACCGGATGTGGTCCATTTGCCGTGCTGCGGGCTCCGCTAGCTCCGGGAAGAACCGAGAAATCTCACGATGGCTTCACTCCGTGCTTTTCCGGTCCGGGTCACGAGTTGTGAAAGTTCAAGGCACCTGGACTGAACTCGGATTAAAGTTTCGTGGTCCAT